>CM060916.1:493087659-493188625 GCA_030737875.1 Allium sativum
AACAATTGCATTATGTTTTATGTCGTTTATTTAGTAGCTTATATCATTTGTGTAAGGTATCTATGTAAAATAAATTTGAATATGATGTTATTGTTATCTTTTAAAAAGATTTGTATGTGACAGGTATGTCATCTAGAGGGAATTCTTCAAGTGAGGGTTCAGGATCGCAACCCTCTAAGTGTGCAGTCGTCTCTTTGGTCCCTACGAGTACAGGGTAAAAATTAAACTTTACTTAGCATGTTAATTATTTTTTGCTATACACTTATGTATGTCATATTTAACGCAGGGTTTCTGATCTTCAACCTTTGAAGGTTATTTTGGATGTTTCCCGAGCAGCATATAGGGCTCGGATGTCGGGATGTTGGCCTAAGTGAGATCTGATCCCACCTCACATACAGGAGGTCATTTGGCAGGATGTGCTAGTAAGTATTTTCTTATATATTTTTTGCATTTTAATTTCTTTTAATCACTGATATACTATACATCTTTTACTAGTAATGTTTGCTTAACGTGAAATACAGGCTGAGGTGTATATACAAACGCATGATTTACAGCTGGCTCAGACGTACTGGATGTAGAAAACAAGGAAAAATTACAAAGATGACATATCAACAATGAAGAAAAGCATGAAAAAACCTCCATGGATGGGAGCAACCATCTGGGAAGGATTTCTAGAGTATTGGAATAGTGATGAAGCGAAGGTTAGTGTACTAATTTTTTTTTAAATATAAAAAATATTTACTCGATAAGTAATATATTAAATTTTGAACGAACATGCAGAGTCAGAAAGAAACACTGCAAATCGAAATAAAAAATTCGATTACACATCGAGGAGGATCGAAGTCATTTCAACAGTACTGGCATGAGTTGGTAAAAAATTTAAATGCGAGTTATACAAAAATTAATATGCTATATAATTTTGAAAATGTTATAATTGCTTGTAATAATCAAATTCTGGAGGATGAGGGGCAGGGTCCAGTCACATATATGAACGTGTTCACCCGTACGCATGTCATCGAGCATGTCGATGAAGACGTGAACCATCACATACACATGGCATGACAACAAATCCATGAAGAGTCACGTAAGATTTCATTATATGTAGAAATATTTGTAGTAATTGTTAAATTATAATAAAATAATATATCATGATATAAATTTTAGATACATTCTTATATTGTCTTGCAGGAGAAGTTTATGGAGCACCGTCAGAGGCGTCTAGCTGAGACTGGAGCTGAGCAGCTCACGATTGACGAGGAGGACATCATCTTTCAGTCAGTGATGGATCCAGCGACGCGAAATAGACTTTATAGATTCGAAAATCAAGTGGTAAAGTATTTTTACCTTAATTTAATTTTCAGTTTAGAAATAAAATAACTTTTACGAGTTACTGGTAATTAATATAACCGTACATGATTAAAATATTTTTAAATAATTGTTACAGTCCACCAGTCAGCAAGCACGGAGCAGACAGACTAGAGCATCCATAAATGTCGTCGAGATTAAGGACAGAAGATGACGATGGAGGAGATGGATGATTGATGGATGGATAGGTATGTTTTTTGCTTGGGGCATGTAAATATGACTGGGTTTCTACGACTATAGTATGAGTGTATGACTTTGGTTTAACATTTTGCATATATTATGATGGTAGACATGTTTTGGTACGGTTGATGGGGTAGACTTTATGTATTTTGTGTTGATGTGATGGTAGACTTGATGTATTTTGTACGTAGTTATGTTGTTTATTGGTTTTTCATGTTTTTTTGTTGATATGTTGTGTTTTGGGAGAATTTTTGAGTATTAGGCTTGTAGACCGACAGTCTGGTATGATGGTTTGATATGAGTGTGTGCTGGAAGGCTAGATAGCAGCAGAAATTTAAAAAAAAAATGCAAACTTTCTGAAGGTTTTCGATGGCTTTCAGGTACACGAATATGCCACGGTTTCCGACGGCATAGGACGACTTATTGGTATTATGTACGTAACGATTTCCGACGGCTATCGACGGCCGTCGGAAACTGATACAAGCTGACTCAAGCCGTAGGAAACTAGAACGACAGGCTGTGTCGAGAGTCGTTGAAAACTCGGTTTCTCGACTCCTTAAATTGCTACGGGGATTTCCGACGGCTGCTGACCGGTTCCGACGGCCGCCGATGGCTCACATCGTCAGAAATCCGTATGTTTCTTATAGTGTTGTTGTATATGCAGTAGACTGTAATATTCTTCGGTTTTTGCCAAATGAGAAGTTCCCAAAATGTTTATTCTGCTTGTGTCATTCAAGTTATAATCACATGTACTTGTATATCCATTATTCATAATAATCGGCAGGCTAAAAGTGTGCGTCTAGCACGTTTGTTAGAACATCTTCATGAGAAGCATCGATAGAGTACCAATACTCAAAATTGGCATGCAAAGTGATGGCTTAGCTTTGGGTATTTTACCTCAAAATCGGTAAAACAAGGTCCACTGAAAATTCCACCTTTGCAACATCCCTTTAACACTTATGTAACATTCTGAGATGCCTGATTTCAAATGACAGAGAATTCACTATGGATTTGTTCATATCATGCATTAGCTCGCTTTCAAAAAAATTAGAGATATTTCATCATTGTTAACACGATGATCTTGATTTCTACACTAAGGATAATACTGATCTATAGTTTTGAAGAGAGTAGAAGTTTTGAAATGTCTAACTTCTTTGTGAACATTATACTCATAATATTGATTGAAAATCTATTAGATTTTACAGCATTCTTTGTAATATAGTTAAGATTAGGAATGATATGCTGAAGGGGTGCTATAAAAGATTGGTGTCAAGTGGTTTTTATGTGTATGTAAATGACACTACTACAAAAGTGGGAAGATTCGACACAAGTTTTATGTGGCATTAGATAGAAAAAGCGTTGCATTTTCCCTTTTTTCAAATAGGCAACACTGAAAGGGCGTGGCATCCGCGGCCCTTGCCTTAGCCGTCTAAGGCAATGCTTTAGCCCATCTACTGCCACAGAAAGAAAGTGTTGCATTATAGACGTAATGCAACACTATTTGCACGTAATGCAACAATATTCAGCGTTGCTTGATCATTAGTTAGATCCTGGCTGTCAGGTCACGATAGCGGGGACACGTCAGCATTTCATGTCAGCTGCCTACGTGTCACATGACACGTCAGCTCTCCACGTCAACTGCACATGTGTCACATGCCACGTTAGCTGTGGGGTCTACGTGCTATGTGGAATTACTACTATTTTATGTAATGCAACACCACTGTATTATGGAATGCAACACCATTATCTTGAAATACAACACCATAAAAAAAGCAAATGCAACAGTAAAAGAAGGCAAATACAACGCTTTAATTATAAATTTTGCAATACTAGTTTTGTACATAGAAGAAACACATCCGTTACATTCATCATCACATTCAAACCATCAAAAATATTCTACATACCATACCAATTCTTCAAATATAACACATATGATCAAATACATAATTTAAAAATACAATTCAAATATTCTACATACCACAAGTGCCAACACATACCACCTTCAATAAAAGTGCCAACAAATACAATCAGTGTGCATTCTACAAAGTAGCAATGCCATGAACCATAAACTGTATCTCCCCATGTCATTTCAGGTCCTCCACTTGCTGGTTGTATCTCTCCTCGTCATTTCAGATCCTGCAATTTGATTCTACAAGTTATTTGATAAGTGCATCTGTGCATGTGTATCCTATAAATATATCATAGCAATTAACCATTTGGCCATCTTAACTTATAAATCTTATGATACAATTATAACAGTTGACCATTCACCATTGGTCATTCGTGCCACCTCAGAATTGAGTATGCTTCGTTTTCTCTGCAAACATTTCCAGTTCGCATATTTACCTGACACCATCCAGTGGGTCCCTCTCATATCCTTTCAAACTTCAGAACATCATCATCTCCATATCCCCTAAACCCCAATCTTCGAAAGTTAAAAAAAATTCAATGAAGGACTCGTCGCTATACATCACTGCCACTGTTCTTAAGGGACATTGGAATGTTGAAGCTACGCATCACACACTTTAGGTGACTCTGAATCATAATTCGTGGCCTATGGGATAATACCCAATAACTCTTTTCTAGTATCATTGCCCATCTTAAAGTAAGTTTGATCATGCGCTAATATTGAAAGTTTTTACAAAACCTAGTGGTGCTATTTACCTGCAAGCATGGTTTGATGAAGAATTTGAGTCTGAACCAGCGTTAGAAGTGGAATCATGGGCTAAAGTTTATGGCTTTCCCGAGTTCCTAAAGAGTAATGTTCCTGCTGTTGAAGAAATAATGAAGCCAATGGGACATATGCTTGCAATTGACGACTGTAACTGGTCTCAGTATGACCATACACCTTTCTACCTGAAAATGCAATTTTATGCAGGCATTGGCTATATCAATAATTTTACTGCTCAATTTTATAACAAAGTTTACCTCATTAAGGTTCAGCGATGTACCCTTGCTCATGTTGGAACAAGGCCTGAACTTCTTTTTATGAGCAATAAGGGGGAACATGTGGTTCCATATTTGTGTAATCACAGAGTGGAAATGGATTCAGATGAAAGATTTGACGCAATGATATATGAAGCTGCTTTGCTACCCTCTCTTGCCAAGCTTATTTCCTGAAGCCACCTATGACATACATGTTGATAACCAATCCCCAATGAACCAGAGGAATAATAAGTGGGTAGATTCGGAAGTTGATCAGGAATATGGTTGGCCAAACTACCTCACCCCTTGTCCTGATGCTGCAGGTCCATCACATGCGGCTGCTCACTTCGAACCAGCTCTCCCACAGCATCAAAGCCCTAACGAATATGTTGGAAGTTCCACAGCCCCGCAAAGCCCTGATTTGGTATGAACTAATGCTACTATAATGTCATTTATTGGATGTGTATATATGTATGTATGTATTAAGTTAACTTTCGCGGCATTATGATACTTTTGCTGCCCTGATACTACTATAACTTTTGCTTATATATGTTTGTATTAAGTTAATTTTTGATGCCCTAATTTGGTATGAATTGATGCTACTATAATTTTTGCTATCTTATGATACTTTTGCAACCTTATGATACTTTTTGTATGACTGCTTTATGATACGTAGTAAGGCATAATATGGATGCATATCTGAAGTGAGCTCAGTTTGCAAAACTGAGCATACGTTTCCAAAATCAAAACATTGAAATTGGTAGTTTCCAAAATCAAATGGAAAATACCTGTGCGTGTAGCAGATTAGATACAGGTGAACGACTCGTCCGGATCGGGAAATTGGTAGTTTCCAAAGCCTCTACACAAACACACCGCAGTGCAAACAAACCGCAGTGCTACACATGTATTTGTATCACAAAACCTCAAGCATACAATTATATGTTAACGTAAATGAACATAAGTTGCAAATCAATTTTGATGGTAAATGATTTACCTTTATATAAAAATACCCTTACTTCAATGGTTTTTGCAAGGTATGTTAGTGTACTTGTCAAGACTCTTCTTATTTCATAATCAGCGTATAAAAAACTGAAAACATGTTGTTGATAACCACACACTCACCCATGCATCCATGCATCATCTTTGTCATCTTCATCCACGCACGAAGATGAGCTCATCAGACCAACAACAGGAGACATGTTTTGATATTGATCGTTATTGATATTATCACTAGTGATTGCTTGAGAGCTCTCCATTAATGCTATGTTATTGCATTGTCCATGGTCCTCTATTTCGGCGCACACAACGTTTTTCTTGAAAACTCTATATAGTGCATACGAGTCCTGCAAACCCATATTATCTTCACATTGCTTATCATCAAGCCGATACTCATGCATAACCCAGTTAGTCCTCATTCCTTAACTAGCTCGACCTCTATAATAAACCAATGTCTTTTTCATGCCAATATCTCAGTTCTGATAACAAAGCCACCTGTCTTTTCCAGTAGATTTCCAGTATCCTGTTTTAGTTGCTCTGTTCATTCGGAACCCGTTTGGGTACTTCCGATCTCATGGCCCAAAAAAGTACCACTCAGATCCCTACTTTACAGAATGATTTTTCTGACAAATCCCATGGCACACATTTATGAAGATCAACTTTTGGAACAATATCCAGCTCAATGTTGAGACCATGAAACTTCCTTTTAAGATAATAATTAACAAACTCCTCGTCTGTTGGGTGAAACCTAAATCCTAGTGGCAAACTCACCGGCGCCATCTCCTTTTTTTGGTTTATTGCCGGGTACAATTTTCGAATAAACCTTAGCATAATCCCAAATCCCAAATCAATGGTCAAAGCACAACTAATTACTCATAATCTAATCTTTCACCGACTAATCAGTCATAAGCAAATGGGTTTTCCTAAGTTTGGGATGTCCATGCAACTAATTACTCATAAGCGAATAGGTTTTCCAAAATGTAACAAATGAACTAATTACTAATTACTAATTACTCATAATCTAATCTTTAATAGGCGCAACTAATTCCCAGTGCTATCCAAACTGAACCTGAGGGAAAAAAACTGGTGATGTCAACGCCCTGAGCAATCAAAGCTGGAAAGCGTTTCAAAGCTTCAACCTTTTCCGAATAAAATTTGCTGTCGAGGAAAAGAGCGATACTGACGTGAATTTAGGTTTAGATTTTTGTTGATAGTAAAAAGGGGGAAAGAACGATTAGATGATAGAGAAGAAGAATGATTTATGACCAGATTATTTTTACATTATTTCGTGAAGGGGGGAGATCGCGCCAAAATTTCATCAAAAGAATGCAATGAGGTGGTTATAATTGATTGGATGATGGCTAATGTTTAGAATCATCTGAACCATAGATTGGTTTGAACCGTTGGATTAATGATGCTTCTATAGTTGGGTTTTTTTTTATGCTAATAAAGCGGATCGTTGAGCTGGATTGTACATATGTAAAGCTATGCTTTTTAACTGGTGTTGCACGTCAAAACACTAGAATTCCCACCGCAACAGTGCATTCACGTCTAATGCAACAACATGTTAATATTGTTGCAGAAGATCATAGAAATCATAGCTTTCGCCACACTTTTCATGCAACGCACACAAATTAGTGTCGAATATGCCCACTTTTGTAGTAGTGTGGGAAGATACTAAATCTTCTTTAATATAAATCTCACTCCCATCCTTTTATTTATCTGCTTTTGAATCAAAGCCACTTCAAATAAATTTAGAGAACTCATACATACACTGGTTGACTTGAAGAGCAAACACTTAGAAGACATAATGGAAGGCTCATAAGAAAAATAATATATCGTTCAGCTGAGCTAATTAAGATATGTTGATCTATAAGAAATGGTTGGGATTTGAACCGCCAAGATTGGCTCCACAACCTATGATCCATAGGGTAAGCCCAACAAATCCTCTAAAATGCACATGTAGAGTTTTGTGTCAATCAAAGAAGTATTGGGTGAGTTATAGATTGATCTTTTCCATACTGAGTCAGTTTCATTTTCATGGATGGGATCCAACCTATGAGAAGTGGACCTCGTGACATGAGACCCACAGTAGAGGGTCTCATATTCAGCTACATTGCATGTATGAAGCTGTTGTTATTCTATTAGGTCTTGTGTGAGTTATAGATGGATCTTCCTTTCATTTGAACGTGGATGACTCAAAATAGTCTAACTTAATGGACCGATACTGATCCATTCCCAATGGATCAGTATCGACCTATAAATATTGGGTGTGACCCATCATGGGTTATACCATCATGATCCATATTATTCTCTTAGTCTCTCCTCCAAGTAGACCTTTCAAAATATTACCCTATCCATTTACCATACCCATTTACCCAAATTACAACCTTGTTGGGTAAACCCATGTATAATTTTTTATTGAATGGGCCATAAAATGGTTGGCCCATTTTTAAAATGGTTACAAATGGGTAACCCAATCACCCATTTAACTCTACCTGCATACGAGATCGCTATTTTTTTTAATAAAAACTGCAATAATTTCTTCATATTGCCCCAGAACCGGATGAGACTTCGATCGACCGGTTCCCACCTAAATTATGGACAGTGTGAAACACTCGGGCGTTTTGTCCTGTGACCGAATACTATAGTTCTCCAAAGGGACTGCCAATTGTTCTTAGAAAATAACAGGCTAAATTCCCATATTTGAACCCTGCCTACATACAGGGTTGCTATTTT
This sequence comes from Allium sativum, assembly GCA_030737875.1. NCBI lineage: Eukaryota > Viridiplantae > Streptophyta > Magnoliopsida > Asparagales > Amaryllidaceae > Allium > Allium sativum. The sequence goes on from CM060916.1 coordinate 493,095,865, forward strand.
TTGTAAAAAATGCAGCAATTTCTTCCTACTGCCTCAGAATCGGATGAGACTTCGACTGATAGATTCTCATATAAATACAAACAGTGTGAAACACTCGGACGTTTTCCCCTATGACCGAACACTGCTAGTTGTACTTAGAAAATAACAAGCTAAATTCTCATATTGTAACACCCCGCATTTTTAAGTTAAATAATAAAATAAAATTTGAAAAGCATTCATAATTTGTTTACGGAATTAGTGTCTTTGTATCCGTGGCAATTTTCTGATCAGTTTAGACCTATGTTTTGCAGGAAACAGATTTAAGATGAAAAAGATATCTTTAAATAAAATATTACAACAAACATGAAAAAAAGATATAAGAAAAGAACAATGGCCACCATTGTTTCTAGTCTTGTTAACAAAAGTCTATGTAGCTCAGTTGGTAAAGACATGCCTCTAAGTGAGTGGCACGCGTTCGAGTCCTGCTGGAGCTATATTTTTATTTTATAGAAATCACTAAAATAATACATATTCTAAGAGGAAAATATGTATAAATGCACATATAAGTAAAATTATACATAAAGGTGAGTATAAAAATATATGTATACATGCATATGTAAATATATGCATATGTGTATGCAAAAATATATACATATGAAAGAGAAATCCAAAATAAGCCTGTAATCAATGAAAATAGGTAAGAAATAAACAAAATAAAAGTTGCGCGTATATAAATACGCACAAATTCAAATGCTGAGATAAAATGTGCAAGATAAGAGCAAAAAAGAATTAATGCATAATAAATGGAAAATGAACAAAGGAATTAACTATCTTGGAAATTAGAGTGCACAAATAGGAATAAAAAAACTAATTGATGGCAGTATTAATTGCATTAATTATTGGGCAAGGAACAGAAAGATTTCATTCATATATACACACATAGATTTGAAATTCAAATGTAACCGTGATTTATAACAGGAATAGAATAAATTAGAAATGCCATACGAAGCAAGTAATTAAACATTGTTAATGAAAAATGTTAAAAATCAGAAACAACATCCGAGAAAACACGCTTGGACCCGGATGGGTTGACCTATGGGTCGACCCAGGCAAGGGCGGGTCGACCCGAGCGGGCTCAGACTCATTTTCTATGACGTGTAATTATTTGTATGTGCGGTTCAGATTCTATTTGATTAAATCTGATGGTTTAGGCCTTCTGGTACACCTATAAATAGATTAGCAAGACCTAGCTCTAAACATATATTTTCTGGGACGCTGTCTAGGCTCTGTCATTCTCTTCTTCCTCCAAATCTTTTCAGAAAACTAGAATATTAATTTTAGGAAATTCTGATTCAAGATTTGAAGATAAAAGAATGTAAATTTACAAATAGTTTTCATAATTCTGATCAACGTGAGGTAAGTTCTTGAATCTGATTTATATAGGTTTCTCTTCCTTTTTCCCTCTTCTTTTAGTATCAAATTTGTGAATCCATGGTTATTTGGATAATATATTCAGTTAGGTAAGCCATGGAATAACAGATCTGGACCAGATTCAAGGATCGGAAAGCTGTCGGGTGAGTGAATTTAAATTATACTTTTTTAAATAATGGTATATTTACCATTTACATTCCCCGTCATTCTTAATATGTTAAATAAATGTGAATTGTGATAATTGCGGTATAATTCATTTTTCAATTATGTTAAGAACATTATTGTGGTATAGATCTGTTTTATGAACCTGATAAAAATTGTTGTAATACTGAATTTTTGAGATTTATAAATAAAAGGGAATATGTTGTAGAAAATGGTGTTAATGACGAATTGGATATTGTGAATCAAATTACAATGAAATTGGGAATAATTGTGAGATTAATTCTGTGTAGAACATGTTGAGAACCTTTCTGTTGTATAAAGCATGTTTCCATTAATTACCTGTCTGAATTGGGAATTATTGCAAACACTGTAATTATGGAATTTACACTAAACATGAATATTTTCTTAAGAGTATTATTATGTCAAGAGAGTGTAAATAGAATTACAGAAAAATTTATGAATAATGAAGAAGTCTAATTTGCATGTTTAGTTCAACTTGTGGTAGAAGCCTGCCCGGAACCACCCGACAAATCCAGCATCTACAAGTGGTCAACTTAATGTGAGAGGTCTGATGCATAAACACATATAAAAATATATGTATGTAATATGAAATAAATAAGTATGTAAATGACATTAATTGATTAATGGAGATAAAGGTATGTGTGAAAATTTACAAGACAGTAAAGGGGTAAATGTTACAACGGTAAAAGTTTAGTTAGACATTAAAGAACCAAGGAAAATGTGATGAACGAGAAATATAACCTATTATAATTAATTACATAAATAAGAATGGAATATAATAGGTTGGCTTGTCCTCAGGACAAGTGGAGATAATAACATATATTATAATAAAAGGAAAGTAAACTTATTAATAAGGCTTAGTTAAGAGAACTAGGTTAATAAATAAACAAAAATAGGTTGTGATGACAGTGCAAAAATTATGATCAAATAAGGAAGAATGAGTTAAACTTATGGAATGAAATAATTTGAACTTAATTATATATATTAAGTAACAAGTTAACAGAAAACATGTGGACTGAGATAAGGTATACTTAATTATACATTAAGTAGAACATGTTATTGTAACTTGTAAACATGAAATTGGACAATGAACGAAATTGTAATAATGTAAAAAGATTGTAGATTACTTTCATTATTTACAATCTAGGGAATAACATGTTATAGGCTTATTAATGAACTTAAATGGGTAAAGTTATATCATTGAATTAATAAGCCAAAGGGGTCCACTCCTTAGGGATATAAAGGGCTCGGAGGAAACTTGGTAACTAGAATAAGAAGTTAATATGTTAGGAAATAACCAAGTTAATTAGAAATCTGATGAGATAGAGAAAGCGCGTAATTAAACGTTTAAACATAGGTTCTAATAACATGTTAGTGTGATGCGCCTGGACCAGTCAGCACGTCTAAAGGTGAATAACCCTACGGGGTAGATCATCATGGTGTCTAGAGGCACGATGGGAGCATGCCCATCTAATTATTCTGCTTGTTATTCTGCTAATATTCTTCTTGTTGACTCCGCGGGACTGGAAGGAGGCACCCATCTTCCGAGGGACGTGGTAGCGTACTCCGTGCTGGTCCTCTGTATGGTGGCAGGCATCAAGTTGTACTCACAGAGGTTGGGTCTGCGCGAAACTACCTTGTGGGTATACCTTGACTACAACGGTAGTTTGACAATCTAAAGGTTGTTGGATGGTGCTAGGTGATTCTACGATTTTGCCTACAGACAGGCTGGGTCACGGCTAACATAGGATAATAATCATTGGATATCTGTCATCGACAGTCAGTGTGATACCTAAAGACTAGAGCTAAACCTACAAACCATCGATCTTTCACTATCGATACTTTGATTGCGGGACACGCCAATTCGGATGTAGATTGTTTGCTAGGGGCACGTCACTTAGCTCTTGATGTAGCCTTTCACTAGTTGAGGGAGGGGTCGAGGTGGGACCATAGCCACCGTAAAAATGCTGACCATAAATTATATATTTGTACTTTATGCCTCTTTACCCGACCTATAGAGATATGGAAAAGGCTCCCGACCGAGTTCTGTGCATTCAGATGCATCCCTATAATGTAACTCGTAGTACAGTAGACAGTACACATATGTGAGAATCTGAATACATGCACACCGCACCGGGTGGTGTATCATAGACACTAGGGCATTACTATGTGTCGAGATTAGATTCAATCAAGGAGATTGGATATGGCATTCCGTACACTGACGCAACATAGAGATGGTGGTTCTATGCGTAACATGGCGTAGTTTTATGAAGATTCGTACATCGTTTCGGCGTAGGATGAGAGTTGTAGACATTTCTGTGGCGTGACGGTGTAGACCTTGTAAGGAGGGTACCATGGAAGTGCCTTGATATTGGGGGTAGCTGCATATACTATATTAGGTTAATCTACAGGGAGGTAGATGGGTACAACGTCACTACACCATATATGCTAATTAGGTTGTGTTTTTAGCTGTATCTAAAGCAGTTAGGCACGCCTATAAGCCGTATCAAAAAATGGCGCGTTAAATTATTAGACATGGCTATAAACCGTATCTCATTAGAAATAACATACAGCTCTTAGCCGTATCTAAAGTATAATTCAGACACGACCTTAGACCGTATCTAATTATATGTATGTGTACATATATATATACCATGTACATATATATCATATATATATATATATTTATAAATAAAAACAGAAATTGTAGCACATATTTTTAATAAAGCAGAGCACAATTTATACACAGGAATAACACAATTTATTTTTATATACACACACACACACACTCAAAGCATAACAAAAAAATTCATATAACACTAACACAATGTACATACAAACATATACAATAAAAGAAAACTGTCAATAAATTTTCATCAAATTACAAACTAACAAATGTAAAGAAAAAAACATATCAGCCTGACAAAACTCCAGGAGGCCGGGAAGATTGAGCGTACGTGCTGATCATGCTGATGAAGTCCATGTTTACTGTAAATCAAAGCAGTTATTATAACAATAAGCTAGATGCTGATACAGTTTTATAACAGCATAATGATTTATACATACATAGTTTAAAATGAAAGCTTAAGTGGCCAACCTGATGAAGACAAATTGAGGTTCATTTCCATCAGTAAAATTGTCAAGTTTCATTGATTAGCAGCAAAATAAATCGTGATAGCCAGCCTAATTTCCAGTAGCACAAAAGCACCAAAATCTACAAGAAAAAAGAAGTAATTTTATGCTTGATTGCACACAAAACTTAAAAGCAAATATTACTAAGGCACTGTAGGTTCAGGGTATCGATCGACTTTCGATAATCGATGAGTTGTCGCGACTAGTCGAGCATCGTACTGATGACAGTGAAAGGCATATCGTGTCTTTGTGTTCGTGTGTACATATTAATCAATTGTATCTATCTTAACATGTTTATGATGCCACTGATATGATTTCATGAATTTGTATAGACAACCTAGAAACATACCAGCATCTCACATGCTTTGTGGTTTAACGTGACCTCCAACATCGTATATAGCTGATACACCTCCCCATTTTTCTAAAGTTCTCCAAAATGACTGCATATAACTAAGCCCCATCCATGTGTTTGTGTAGTCGATCAGTATATGTCTCAAAGATGAATTAAATATCAGTCATTAAAAATGCAAACCCAAAAGAAGAATCACCTGAACTGTAGTCGATCTGCAACACTGGTAGTTCGTACCCTAACATATAGAATATCCTCCTATACACACAAAAAGGAACAAATAAAACTACTATATGCACACACATACATACGGACATGGTTTTAGAAAGGCATCGTCCATGTGCACACAACATGTCCATTCAATTCTTATGTAAGATACTACATAGAGATAAGTGTAAAATTATTACCTGCTCCAACGTCTAAAGAATTTACTCGACTTTCTGGTTAATAATTTAATAGGCGATCCACTAGGTGGATGCATTTTAGCTCACGTGTAGGGTCAGGTATTCATGCTTACTAGCTTTATCTATGTGTCGAATGCCACTTCACTTAACCTTTGGAAAAAGCTGCTTTCACTTGCAACTTTCAGTTTCTTTGAAGAAGACTATGTAGTGCAACTTACACTATAGTCTCTGCTACAAAGTTGGGGAAAGTTGCTAGTGAAAGCAGCTTTTTACTAAGATTAAGTGAAGCAGCATCCGACATTTGGATAAAGCTAATAAGCATGGATACCCGACCTACGCGTGAGCTAAAATGCATCCACTTGGTGGATCGCCCATTAAATTATTAACCAGAAAGTCGAGTAATCATCCATCTTCCCAATTTTTAGCAAACCTGTTAATATATTTTCAGTAAACTTGATATCTCTCAAAATAGAGTAAACTTGTTATAAGACAACCCAATTTAAATTTCAAGCATAAGGCAAAAAAATAGTCAAATGACGATGAAATCATGATTAAATATTGAACTATAATTATCCATTTTCTTAGTTTCCGCCACATCAGGTAATATATTATGTCAGTTTGTCATTTTTGACATCAAAGCTATAATTATACAACTATTCTTGGCTTGTCATTTAGTTTAAGAAATGGACAAATTTTAGTTGCTAGATAGTTAAACTATCATCAAACTAGTATTTTATTACCTATACATGGATGTGGTTACTACATTTCAGATTCAACGTGGCAAACGATCTAAAGAACATATCATCAAATGGCTATTGCAAATAGAATCAGGTTATGGACAATTGACATTAAACATCTTAACATTAGTAAAGGTTACTACACCCTTATGATTGACTCATTGATATTTCTTTGTTTCATGGATATACCGCAATCTAAAATTATACCATACATGTTTCCAGTAGCAATTCAGATGTTTTTTTACATTATCATAAAACATGATTCAAATTTGATTTCTCTGATTTCGGGGTATAACCACAGATCCGTCCCTTACACAAAGTAGCAATCAACTAACATACTAATACATACCAATTCAATTGAAGCAGCTAACATACTAACACAAAGTAGCAATCGGCTAACACACAAATATTTCAACTTGTTCCCTACTATCAGGCATGCATGCCACAATTCAGTTGAAACACATACCTGTTATCGAAGGAGGGCTAGGGACCAAGTGTTGCTGCGTTTCTGTCGAAGGAGAGGGTTGTTCGTCTCTGTCGGAGAAGGAGATTCCAGAGAAAGGTGGAGGCACGATTTGGTGAACGAAAACCCTGATTTGGGTTTATGGTCACCATTAAAGTAAAACAAAGGGAAAAGGGAGAGGCCAAATATTTTATTCTGAGTGCCTAATGTGATGCACAATATGATACACATTCGATTTGCCCAAAGTCGTATCAAATTAACTGATTCAGGCCTTCGTTCATGGACGCTCAGATTTAGGGTGTTTGGGGGTGGTGTGGATCGAAAAATATAATTTGATACGGATCTGAGCACTATCAAATATGATACGGCTTTAACCCGTATTTTATCTCTGCATCCTTGTGTGCTAAGTTGGCTGTTATGGTGTAGTGCGTGTGTGTAAAGCCTTGAGTGTCATTAACTCAAAATAACCTACTAAAGAAGAAAATGAAACTGAATAGTATATGTAGATTATTTTAGAATGTGTAATTTAAGTCCAGTCACCAGGACTTGTGTTCTGACCCCCTCCTCATAACATACCCGCAGGTTAGGCTTTTGACAGAGATATGATAGATTATGATACTGGCAAGGCAGTATTATCACTTTGGTAAGGATATATTTTATTATATTATTTTTTATTCATAATTCCGCTATGAGATGTTTTCTGAGCTTTGATATATTTTATATCTCTGTCTTTCCTACAGGGTACCAAACAAGTCAACTTGGGATTCGACAAATTGGGATTTTTGAAGAAAAAAAATTGATCTGTTGGAATTCGGGTTTTTACATCTGGTATCAAAGCTTGGTTTAGGATTCCTGTATAGATAGTGAGCGAACATATTTGTATTTTAAAAAATGTAAGTATATCATATATATATACACCTAGATCCGTAGAGGAACCCACTAAATAGGAAGAACGGTTTATGCAAGGAATTGAGATATCAGTAATGTACACTAAAGGAATGATTATGGAATTTTGAGACCCTTAGGTGGTTTGGGTAAAAAGTGTACAATTTAATTGGTAATGAAGAAAGATGTATCCCATATGATAATGCTTTGGATTAGTGGATTTGGCAGTTGAGCCTTATAAATTGGGAAAAGAAAAGACAGAAAATGGATTAGGGATATTTATATATATGTGTATATATATATATATATATATATATATTTAAAAGAAATCACTTTGTGGAAATACCTAGGTAAGTCTAGATAGGTTGGAAACCCACTTTGAGTCTAGCCCCATTGTTAACGTTTGAGAATTTTAAAAATAAAAACAAAATGGGGGACATTTTATACAGTTTTTCAGGTTTTGATGTTAAAAGTTACAATTTTAAAATATATACATGATAAATTGTGTAGAAACAATTTGTGAAACAAAAAGGGAGCATTTTTGAAGTTTGAAAAAAAATACGTAAGGAAAATATTTGAAAAGTACATTGAGTTTTGAAGAAAATTAAAATAAAATGTGGTATATTTTGAAAATGATGATTTTTTATGGATTTTTTGTCTAAAATGAATTCTTTTAGAAAAAGGTGCGCATTATAAAGCATGTATAGCTCACTATTTTTTTAACTATAATGTATGTAGGAACTAAAAAGAAAAACATAGAAAAAAATTGCATTTTTGTTAAAAAGTAATTTTTTCAGTAAGGAAAATTTTGAAAATCTCTATTTTTTGACAACAATTTTTTTATAATGGTTTTGACATAAGATTTCGTTGGGTGGATAAAATAAGTAGTAAGAATTAAGAATAAAGTAGATGTTTGCACCTAAATGTAAGTTATTGAACGGATATTGTAAACATGAACAATTGTGCAACTGATAGAGAAGTAGTTGTCCTTGTTTATTCCAATTTTTGTGATTTGCAAAAAAAATTGCTTGCATTTTTTGGGATGACATATTTTTATGGTTTGAAAAAAATAAGTTTTAATGAAGAAAATGAGAAGTTTAAAACTTTTAATTTTTAAAAGGAAATAAATGATAAGGCCAAATCATGTTGGGAGTAGGTAAGGACTAGTACCTAGGGAAGACGAAAAATATTTTGAGGCTATCAAGTGAATAGCAATGACTGTTTTTCAATAATTGTAAGTTCTGTAGAATGTGTAAGCATTATACAGCCTAGGTTGTTGCTTAGAAAAGACTGTTGGTACACAGCAAGGACTAGTAGTGACTACTAGATGGTAAAGGGTAAATAAGTGTTTAGATCCTTTGGAGAAGACATGGTCTTTAAGATTCTTGACCCTTAGTAGTAGCTGTGTAGAGTGCTTGTTTCCCTATTTTAGTTGAAGGATTAAGAGGCTTATTTAAAAATTAAACTTAGACAAGTGGATTAAGTTAAATAAGCAAAGAAAAGAGTATTGACATAACTAAAGAGAAAACAACAAATCCAATAAAGCAGCAAATATGACAATTGAAAAAATTTGGATTCTTCCAAAGTAAGTTGGAAAAGAAAATCATTAACGAAGAAAAATTTCTTATGAGAACTGTGCTTGGATAGGAAGATAGAGAATCTTTATATAATAGTTGCATTAAATTCAAGTATAGTTAGAAAAGGTACATAAAAGAAAGACGGAAGATGTGAGGTTTATCATTTTCCACCTTTTATAACATAGGAAATCGAATTAATAAAATTATATTTTTCTGTAATTCACAAATTTAAAGTTGCTTGGTAGGGTTTGGATGCAAAAATTGGATGAACAACATTCTTGCTCTATAAAAGTGTAGGAAAAATTGGATGAAAAAGTATCTTCATTTACAAAATATTGCATTCATGTAGAAATTGCCAGTATATTTAGGATGTGTGCATCATGTTTTCAAAAGAATTTCAAGAAAAATTTGCATTCATATAGGAGGTACCGCTTAGGTATTCATCATTCATGTATTATTATGTTGAATTACACTTTGCACAAGTGCAAAAATGGTTGAAAAATTGGATGTACACATGATGATTGTAAATTATGAGAGGAATTACTTAATTTTACCCTTACCAAATTTCGAGGATGAAATTTCCTAAGGGTGAGAGAATGTAACACCCCGCATTTTTAAATTAAATAATAAAATAAAATTTGAAAAGCATTTAGAATTGTTCATGGAATTAGTGTCATTACATCTGTAGCGATTTCTGATCAATTTAGACCTATGGTTTGCAGGAAACGGATTCAAGATGTAAAAGATATCGTTAAATGAAATATTACAACAAATATAAAAAACATATATAAGAAAAGAACAATGACCACCATTGTTTCTAGTCTTGTTAACAAAAGCCTATGAAGCTCAGTTGGTAAAGATATGTCTCTCCCAAGTGAGTGGCGCAGGTTTGAATCCAGCTGGCGCCATATTTTATATTAGAGGAATGGCTGAAATAATACATATTCTAAGAGGAAAATATGTATAAATGCACATATAAGGAAAATTATACATAAAGGTGAGTATAAAATATATGTATACATGCATATGTAAATATATGTGTATGTGTGTGCCAAAATATATACATATGAAAGAGAAAATCCAAAATGAGTCTGCAATCATCGAAAATAGGTAAGAAAAAAAAGAAGGCATAACTCCATTTGAATTTTGAAAACAAAATAAAAGTTGCACGTATATACGGACAAATTCAAATGTTGAGATAAAATGTGCAAGATAAGAGCAAAATATAATTAACGCATAACAAATGGAAAATGAACAAAGAAATTAACTGCCGTGAAAATTATAGTGCATAAAAAGGAATAGAACAACTAATTGATGACAGTATTGATTGCATTGATTATCGGGCAAGGAACATAAAGATTTCATGCGTATATACACGCATAGATTTGAAATTGAAACGTAATCGTGATTTATAACATCAATAAAATAAACCAGGAAAGTCATACGAAGCAAGTAATTAAACGTTGTTAATGAGAAACGTTAAAAATCAGAAACAACGTCCCCGAAAACATGCCCGGACCCGGATGAGTCAACCCCCGGTAGGCTGGGTCGACTGATGGATCAACCCAGGTAAGGGTGGGGCGATCAGAGCAGGCCCAGACTTGTTTTATGTGACGTTTAATTATCTGTATGTGCGGTTCCGATTCTGTTTGATTAAAACTGATGGTTCAGACCTTCTAGTACACCTATAGATAGACTAGTAGGGCCTAGCTCTAAACTCATATTTCCTGGGACGCTAACTAGGCTCTGCCATTCTCTTCTTCCTCCAAATCTTTTCAGAAAATTAGAATATTAGATTTAGGAAATTCTGATTTAAGATTTGAAGATAAAAGAATGTAAATCTACAAATAGGTGTTCAGAATTCTGGTCAACGTGAGGTAAGTTCTTGAATTTGAGTTATATAGGTTTCTCCTCCTTTTTCCCTCTTCTTTTAGTATCTGATTTGTGAATCCATGATTATTTAGATAATAGATTCATTTAGGAAAACCATGGAATAACATATCTGGATCAGATTCAAGGATTGGAAAGCTGTCAGGTGAGTGGATTTAAATTATACCTTTTAAATAATGGTATATTTACCATTCACATTCCCCATCATTATTAACATGTTAAATAATTGTGATAATTGCGACACAATTCATTTTTCTGTTAAGTTAAGAATATTACTGTTGTATAGATCTGTTGTTTGAACCTATTAAAATTGTTATAATACTGAATTTGTGAGATTTACAAATAAAAGGGAATATGTTGTAGAAAATAGTATTGATGACAAGTTGGATATTGTGAATCAAATTACAGATAAATTGGGAATAATCGTGATAATTCTGCGTAGAACATGTCGAGAACCTTTTTGTTGTGTAAAACCTGTTTCCATTGATCGCTTGTCCGAATTGGGAATTATTGTAAACACTGTAATTATGAAATTTACACTAAACAAGAATATTTTCTTAAGAGTATTTTTATGTCAAGAGAATGTAAATAGAATTATTGAAAAATTTAGGAATAATGAAGAAGCCTAATTTGCATGTAAAATTTACAGCAATTAAAATTGTAGATAACTACACTGAGACACGAGGTTAAGTTCAACTTATGGTAGAAGCCTGCCAAAAACCCCCCGACAAATCTAGCATCCACATGTGGTCAACTTAATGTGAGAGGTCTAATGCATAAACATATATAAAAATATATGTACGCAACATGAAGTAAATAAATATGTCATGACATTAATTGTAGTTAATGGAAATAAAAAGTATGTGTGACAATTTACAAGAAAATAAAGAGGTAATGTTACAACAGTAAGGGTTTGGTTAAATGTTAAAGAACCAAGGAAAACGTGAACGGAAAATATAACCTATTATAATTTATTACATGAATGAGAATGGAATATAATAGGTAGGCTTTTCCTAGGGATAAGTGGAGATTATAACATAGGTTACAATAAAAGGAAAGGAAACTTATTAATAAGGCTTAGTTAAGATAACTAAGTTAATAAGTAAACAACAATAGGTTGTGATGGCAAATAAGGAAGAATGAAGTAAACTCATGGAATAAAATAAGTTGTACTTAATTATGTATATTAGGTAACATGTTAACAGAAAACATGTGGATTGAGATAAGGTATACTTAATTATACATTAAGTAGAACATGTTATTATAACTTGTAAACAAGAAATTGGACAATGGACGACATTGTAATAATGTAAAAAGATTGTAGATTACTTCCATTAATTACAATTTAGTGAAAACCATGTTATGAGCTTATTAATGAATTTAAATGGGTTAAGTTATATCACTGAATTAGTAGGCGAGAAGGGTCCATTCCTTAGAGATATAAAGGGCTCGGAGGAAACTTGGTAACTAGAATAAGAAGTAATATGTTGGCAAGTAACCAAGTTAATTGGAAATCTGACGAGATAAAACAAGCGTGTAATTAAACGTTTAGGCATAGGTTCTAATAACATGTTAGTGTGATGCGCTTGGACCAGTCCGCAGGTCTGAAGGTGAAGAACCCAACGGGATAGAACATCGTGGTGTTTAGAGTCATAAGGGGAGCACATCCATCTAATTATTTTTCTTGTTATTCTGTTGACACTCTGTTTGTTGGCTCCGTGGGAATGGAAGAACGCATGCAGCTTCCGAAGGATGTAGTAGGGTACTTCGTGGTGGTCCTCTGTGCGGTGGCATCGCTTAGGCTGTACTCGTAGAGGTTGGGTCTGCGCGAAACCACCCAGTGCATATACCTTGATTGCAACGGTAGTTTGGCAGTCAAAAGGTTGTTGGATGGCGTTGGGTGATTCGACGATTTTGCCTATAGATAGGCTGGGTCACGACCAATACAGGATAGTAATCGTCGGATACTTGTTATAGGTAGTCAGTGTGACGCGAAAAGACCAGAGCTAAACCTACAGACCATTGATCTTTCGCTATCGAGACTTTGGCTGTGGGACACGCCAATTTGGATGTAGATTATTTACCTATCCTGAGCTGTCTTCATTCATCGTCTAATAAGATCACCCTTTTCGGAAATTACTCTAACCATATCTGGTCCAAGTAGAAGTCTTTCTGTAGACTCCCACCAAAAAGTTGGTGATCTACAGGGTCGTCCGTACAATGCTTCGAAGGGTGACATGCCAATGCTAGCTTGATAACTTGTTGTAGGCGAACTCTACTAAAGGAAGGTGCTCTTCCCAAGTCCCTCCGAAGTATAGGATATACAGCCTTAAAAGATCCTCAATAACTCTGTTCACCCTTTCTGTCTGTCCATCTATCCGAGGGTGATAATCGGTGCTCAAACACAACTGTGTACTAATGCTATTTGCAAGCTCCTCCAAAATTCACTAGTTAAAATGGGGTAACAATCAATTATGATACTGGAAGGTACTCCATGAAGACAGACAATCTCACGAACATAAACTGCTGCCAATCATGCTACCGTCCTCTTACTCTTAACCGGAATGAAATGAGCGCTCTTAGTAAGTCTGTCTACTACAACCCAAATACTAGTGTTGCCTTTGTAACAACCCGGAATTTTGGGGCCAATTTAAAATTTTTATTTTAAGTTATTTTAATGAGTTTTTGATATTTAAAATAATTTATTTTAAATAATAACGATTAAAATTTTATTTTATTTGAAGTAAGACTTTAAAATTTATATTAATTCTATTCCGAGCCCGAAAAGGCACGGTAATTTCAAAATTCGTTTTTCAACTTTGGAAAAATATATAAAATTCATTATAAGTCAAAATTAGACGAAACAAGAAACGCTAGAACCGTATTGATGATATCTTTATAATGAATTTAAGAAATTCAGATTTTAGTTTGTAATTTGTAAGTTATGTCAAAATTAAAATTTAGAAAGGTCGCTATGAAATTTATATATATAATATATAAAGGTCAAAATTGCTACTTTTTGCATACGAAGGAATTTGGACTCGAAACCACTTCCATTGAGTTCAGAATGATGTTTCTGCATTTAAAAAGTATAAATACTTATATATTTCGAGTTTCGAAAATTATTTGTTTGAAAATGTATTTTTAATGTTAAATATATAACCCTTAAAAATAGTCATTTTACAAATGACCTTCGTTTTCGACGAAACCACTTTTGTTGGATCCGGAATGTCAAATTATTGTTAAGTTTAATTTTCCATAATTTTTAGAAATTATTTGTGACCATGGCAAAAAGATTTGTGTTTTGTCAGTTTCAGTCAAATTTAATCGACTGGAAAATGGCCATTTTTCGTCTCATAATTCAACGAAATTAGTTTTGTTAGGACCGTATCGTCAAAACAAAGCCAAATATATTTTTTTTGTAATTTTTAGAGTAAGTATGTGGCCCCGACAATTTAAAATGTACGTTTGAATTTAATATATATTGATTTATATTTTAAATTAAAGAAAAACTTATCGTAACAGCCGAATTGGGTTACGAAACATGTTCCATTGTGTTCGGAACGGGTTTATTTAGCTAGGGGCGACACTCGTTGGGTTTGATTTGGGGTTATTAGTGATAAACTAATTAAAATAAAATAAAATACGTTGTAAATACACTATAAATACTGTTGGAATACAGCCTAATATACGTAACCCTAATACTCAATCTACAGCCGCCGCCTTTGAAGAAATCAATGGCCACCATGTTCTAACTTTCTCCCCTCTTGTTCTTCAAATCCGTGTGATAAAATTCGAAACAAATTAAATGAAAATGAAGAGGAGGTCGAGATCTCCATTGTGAACGACCACGATCAGATTTAGCTGAGTATCGAGTGAGATTTTGCATCCCAAACCCAACAGGTTCGAGCCCGTTTCCAGGCCAAGTGGGGCCCTCGAGTTGGGCGAGGATGGAGGCGTGGGAAGGCGGTGCTACGGCGGTCAGAGGGGTGTAGTTCGATGGGGGTACTGTGGTGTCTGGCTCAGGCGATAGCGGATTCTTGTTTCGAACGTGATGGGTTTCGGTGGTTCAAAGGCATCAGTAAATCACGAAGAAGAAGAAACAAAGGGCGACCACTGTTAAGCTAATGATGTAATTAACTAAAAGGATTATATTTAATTAATTAATTAATGTGATCATTAGTTAAACCATTATATCTTTTCCATATAAAATCAGAATTCGAAAATTCAAGATGCATTGGAACCGTGATGACAAGATCTACGCGATGAAACTGGACTAGGCCTGATTCTGAGCAAGTTGAATTTTGGCCAAATTTCGGATCTGAACAGCGCAGAACTATAATCGATGTGAGATTTCTTCTTTTTAAATAGTTAATTTATCTATTTAATTTAAAATGTTGTGTAACTATTGTTTGTATATATCCTAAATCTGCTGTGATGATTGAGTTGGAAATTTGTGTTTGTTGTTTGTATTGTTTATGATCCCATGTTGTATTAGAATTGACGACAAAAACATATATCACTTTATATATTTTGTCGTATTAGGATTGACGAAAAAAAAACAAGTATAACATTTTATATAGTTTGTTAAGATAATTTGACGAAAACAAAAAATGACACCTTGTGATTATAAGATTGACGAAAACACATATGTCATTTTGTGATTTTACATTGGATGGAAACAAATAAATGTTCTTTATTTTGATATTAGAATATATAGAAAATGTGAACATATGAAATATACTTTTATGTAATAATTAGAATGCATAGAAAATGTTTACATAGAAAATATACTTTCACATGAACCATTAGAAATAGAGTAGACAATAAAATTATATTTTTATCGTAATATGAATCACTAGAAAAAAAAGACATTTCTTTTTATCTACAATTTAGTTGTAAATAAAATTTTGATTATAGAAGTATGACATAGAAAAAGAACATTTCTTTTTATTTACAATTTAGTGGTAAATGAAAATGTGATTATAAGAACTTGATAGTAAGAAGAACATAATTATTCTTTTTATGTTAAAATAAAATGTTAAGAAAGATTTAATATAGATTATTCTTTTTATGTTAAAAAGGAAATGTTAGAAAAGTACATTTTTATGTAAATAGAATAAAAGGAAGAAAAATTTCATTTTTAATGTAAATAGAATAAAAGGAAGGAAATTTACATTTTTATGTAAATAGAATAAAAAGAAGAAAATTTACATTTTTATGTAAATAAACAATGAAAAAGGAAAATTTACATTCTTATATAAACAAACAGTAAAAAGGAAAATGTGATAACTCGTAACTTCCCCGGTAAGGAAAGCACGAATTGCTTTGAGGGCAACACACATCGGAACACAAACAGAAGAACATTTCATTGCTTATTACAACAATTCCATCAGAATACAAGAATATACAGAGTATGAATGAATAAAATACATTCGATAAATATCAGAGATTACAATAAATTACATAGCAGCGGAAAATAATACAAAACACAACTGAAAGTAACACACGGATACAGAGCTTTCCGAGCATCGTTCCAGCTGTAAATCAGGATCCTATGAATATAAATCTGCAAAACCAAAACTACTAGCTGCCCGTGTCGAAAATAAGGGCATCCAGAGTTTAGGTTAAAACAATAAACTCTAGGTCAGTCATGTGACTGGTGTGAGAACTAAAACAGTTATTTAAACTTTACTTTAAAAGAGAGTAATTCAAGGGACCACGCCGTATAACACGGAACGGGTTTCCTCCCAAGAATACCAGTGCATAGAATAAACATCGCAATGCTTTTTCGAAAAATGAAGCTATTATAAGACCCAGGTCCCATTACACAAAGCAACGCAAGTCGGAGGATAGGTTTTTCCCTTATAACAGCCAAACATGCTTGGTACGTTTAAAACAAATCATTTGATACTATTATAGGTGTATAGTGTCAAAACAATTTCAATCATAAATATCAATCATAGACGGCATGGGTACCAAATATCATGTCGCCATACTAGGCTCTACAAATAAAACCGAAATATCTCGTATTGGAAATTGGATTTCCGTCATGAGTCGAGGCAAGGGGCAAGCTCCTCTCCGCTTCGAGACACTCTAGCAAAATGCCTCGGGACTAAACACTCTGGGTAACCCCTGGATCTTCAGGGCCGGTCCTCTCTTACGTTTGAGGATTGGCAATTCCTGAACACACGTTTCCCATTCCTTTCAGACCTAAAATCGAGGCGCCTCGCATCCAACAACCACATAGGTGAAAAGTATATAAATGTCAGCCAGTTTAAGCATTGACACCACCACAAGCTAGAAAAAAACGTCGTGCTCTCCCTGCAGTCACTATCCCGTTTTTGACTCATACCGAGGTGTGAGGCTCGCGGATTCACGTTATACACAAAGCTGCGCCACACAGGCCGTGCTTTGATCATCAACCACAAGACTTTGCTTTTCAACAGAAGCCTTGATCAATTGCCACTTAGGCATGCCACACAGACAATTCACTCCATGCGACTGATGTCCATCGATATACAACCTCTGAGCTCGTACGTCTCAAAGAAGGGCGTTAAGCAAGAGAATAAATTCTCCGCCGCGAAACAGATGTATATTTAATAGAGATCAATCAACACAAAATAAAATCCAATATCAGACACACAGTCCATCAACAAGTTCGTTCTGGGTCTGAACGAAACCGGAGGCACTTTCCTCGCATATCCATCGATCTCCAAGTACGTCTGGACGATCACCAACTGATTCCCTCCTCTTGGGTGTACAGCCCAATCAAGATCATCAGTAATCACCCAAATGATGTGAAGACTTCCGGTCTTCAACCACCGTCTTCATCTTCGACTTATCGTCGAATCGGTTATTCAGAATGGGTATAAACCCGGCCTTTCTGAATAACCCACGTATATAATAAACAGATGTTACACAAACACAACATACGCCTCATTCCAATTCATCAGTCACTAACCGTAAATTAGCAAGAGAACAATTCCCCAAATATTAACCCCGAAGGTCGAAACCAACATCAGATCAATACCCAAGAAACCATCCTTCTTAGTTAACCTACAGTTAGTTTCTAAATTTGACATTCTTAGGGAAAGGTTCCCATTAATTTTATCAAAGATAAATTCTTCTAAATTTATTCTTTAATCTTCCTTTGGATATCATTTCAAACCATGTTAAGGTTTTCCAAACTAGTCGGGATTAACGAACTACGCCGAAGTAATTATTTATTTTATTTCCCAATCCCAACCTATTCATCCCATGAAGCAAAACTGGTAATACTCCATATCTAACACCACGGTGTTATCGGTAAATATTAATTACCATTTCATGTTCAAATCTATTTAAAGATTTAACTATGGCTTTGGAGCAAAACTGGTGTTACTCCGTTCTCGATAATTTCAATCTAATTAAAGATTTCATTAAAACTCCACTTAGTTTTAATCTTTAACTGGGTCAAAGAACCGATGTCATTTAAAACACGGTTCACGATAAACCCAAAATCAATTTAAATTCAATTCCAATTAAATACTAATTAACTGGACAATTTCACTAAATATTAATTAAAATATTTAGTCTTTTCTAAACTGGGTTCAAGAACAGTGTTATTGAAGACACCATTCACGGCAAACCCAAATCACATTCGATATTAAATACAAGGCTCTGAATGGAAAATATATCGGCTTATATTCAATATCAAATTCTGAAACCAACAAATATCGTATTGGAAATAACGATATAAATATATCTTTCAAATTTCCCCAACCATATCTATATAATCACGAAATCCAACATCGAAATATTCCGAAGATAATTTCGATTCAAATTCATTCAAATTTATATATTGGTAATTCTGGTTATATTAAAACCATTCACAAGTCCAACTTATTTTATTTAAAAGTATTGGATTATTTTTCTAGTTATAAACTAGTTCATTTTGATAAAAATATATTTTTATCTTTACAAATGTGGAGTTTTTCATCCCAGTTCTTTTCAAATCATCTATTATGATTTTACACAAATTATAGATATTTTTAATAATTTTATCAAGGCCCGTACAGTCGATTTCCAATAACGGTCGTCGAACTGCACTTACATCGACCTTTTCCAAATTTGATTTGGACATAATTCCAAATCCAACCGTTAGATTTCAAATTTCTAATATTCGTTGGAAAGCTCTTTTCGATACGAACCCAACGGTTCTGGTTTTTGGAGAATCCGACGGTCGGATCTCCCGCAATATCTATTCGAAGTCAATGGTCGAAATTCACGAACTACCGCGACGCGGCGCGTTCTATTCAGGCCATTATATATATGTATATATATATATATAAAATTTTCGTCGATTCCCTTTTAAAACATATTTTATAAATCGTTTTAAATTCGTTTTCGAAACGATTTCAACTTCATATTCAACTTCGAATCGAAATTGAATATTCCACATCATCGATATACAAATGATAATATTTTCAAAACGTCATATTTTGAAATCACTTCCTTTTCTATAATTATTATAAAAACGAATATAATCGATACAAATATCGCTCGTGTCAAAATAGCGCATCTCTAATCAACACGGCTTTATATATTTCTATAACTTCGTTATTCTATTCAACAAATGAATATTTATTCTATTCAACACATGAATCTATATTTCTTTCAACACATGACTAATCTCAACACATGAGTACTGTCAACACATGACTATTTTTGTTATTTAATATATTTTATAAAATTATGATTTCTATCATTTAATTTTTAATCAAACTCTAACCGTAAATTAGCAAGAGAGCAATTCCCTAAATATTAACCCCGAAGGCCGAAACCAACATCAGATCAATATCCAGGAGACCACTCATCTTATCTATTTTCCAGTTAGTTTCTAATTTTTATACGATAAAGATGTAAATTTTATTGTTAAAATATTTCGTTCAACACATGAATATTTTCAACACATGAATCTATATTTTATTCAACACATGACTATTCTCAACGCATGAGTACTGTCAACACATAACTATTTTTGTTATTCTTTATTTTTCCAATTGGAATGAGGTCCAATCAATTACCATATAATGTTAATTATATGGATTCCATACAACACATGTATATAATAGCAACGATAAATAATCAACCATCATCCAAAGTGCACCACACAACTACATAAGCATTAAATATAAATAATTAACGCTTACACAGTCTGTCGACCCATCGATCGACATACAACTAAATAATTGGGATTAGTGTACGCCAAATATCATCCCAACACCCGTGTGGGGTTTCAATCCACAAACACTGAATATTATTTGTGCAGTTGGGCGATATGTAAAATTTATCGTCCCAATCAATGTCCTTTAAATAGGTGTACATAAACAAACCGTCTGGTTTGTAAATGAATATTTATTTATTCACATTCACGTTAATTTTTTTTAACGATAATTAATTTATTTCAACACATGAATTTCTAATTAGTTCATTTATTCAATAAAATGATTTTTTTTCTAACTTATTTTAGAAAATTTCGGCGGCATAACGGCACGATACTAGAAACGGGACAAGGCCTAGCCTTATCCCCGGTCTAATAATGGCCCACGCCATACACATACCAATCTAATCAATCCCATTTCACATCCCAAACAAATTCAATCAAATTAATCAACCAAACAAATAAATCAATCACCAAACAACCAACTAAACAAACAAGCCGTCCATGGTCTGTGGACGACGGGTGTCGGGTGCTGCTAAGCACCGTCTGCATCCTAGTATATATTTATAACTAGAAAACAAGATTAAAAGTGAGAAGTTCTCACCCAAGCTAAACCAAACGCCACGACTCCCCTTATGTAGGAAATCTTCGTCGTGCTCGCCATTCGTCACTTTCGTTGCCCGTATTCACTACATATATAAAAATCACATTTTTATATTGTTGCTATGTATATAAAAATCACATTTTTACCTTGCCATTCAAACGATAAAAATTATATTTAATTTTGATATATATATGAAAAAAAAACCAATTTTATATCGTCACTTCATATGTAAAAATCGTATTTTTATCCTATCGCTACAAATATAAAGATCAAATTTTTACTTCATTACATATATAAAGATGATATTTTTATATTCTCTATTATATAAAAATCATATTTTTATTCTTTCTAAAATATAAAAATCGTATTTTTATTATTCCTATAATATAAAAATCATATTTTTATATACTTCATTTGTCAAAAACCATAGAAGCTTTAAAGCGGAGAAAACTCACATTTTTTCTAATGTCCGGATTCGCTGTTCTGGTTCCAGAATTTGCAAACGAGCTTCAATCTTCACACCATCCTTTTTTCTAGCTTAAACGCGCCATTCCGGAGTACTTTCGCCTTCCTCCCGAAAATGTGCCATTTCGCCGGAAATCGCGAAAAGACAGCATTTTGACAGTGTTTGGACAGCAGACTTTGGACGCGTTTTCCCGACAACTCCGCAATGCAAAATGGGGCTATCATATACCAAATCGAAGAGAAAATCGTGCTCTTCGACTTTGGTCTAGAGGAGTTTTGGCTAGAAATGCACGGTTTGGGAGTTATGGGCGAAACAGTGACAGGGTGTTTTGTGCAAAACGGGAAATTAGTGGAAAATGTGATTTTTGAGGAGGAGGGGCCCACGGCCGGAGTTGGGTGGCCATAGGGGGGCGCCGGACCTGGTTGGAGGTGGGGAGGCCGCTGGTGGTGGCGGTGGGGCGCGGGAGGTGGTGGTGGTGGCCGGAGGAGCTAGGGTTTGGCGAAGGGTTTGTAGAAAAGGAGAGAGAGAAGGAGGAGGAAGAGGAGGAGGAGGAGGTGGAGGGGGGCGTGCGGCGGCGGGATGGCTGGTGGAGGAGGGAGGCAGCGGCACGGTGGAGGAGGAGGCCATTTTTGATTTTTTTTGAAGAGGAAGAGAGAAGTGAAATAATGAAGAGAGAAATGGAGTAAAAGTGATTATATGCTAGTTTCTCGCGTATTGTCCCAATGCCAACGATCTTCAAATGCCACGAATTTTGGATATTACATAGTATACGTGAAGACGAGTCCAACAAAACAAGTTTCGTCGAATTCCGAGTTCGTTTGACCATCCGTTAAAATTCTCAAAAATGCTCAGATAAGCTCTAAAAATGTGATTTTGGCGCACTATTTCTTCTTGCACGCTCACATGCTAACTCCAAACATCATGCCCTTTTGGATTTAACCATTATTAGACGATACGAATCCAGAAAAAAAACGAAATTGAATTCTGAGGTCCTATCAATAATGTTCCTTTGTATAATGACTACATGTTTTATCCTGAACTATTTTAGCTCGCACGGCCACATACTGACTCCGTTCGACGCGCCCTTTGGAACTCAACAATAATTTGTCATTATGAATCCATAAAAATTTATCTCGTCGAATTCTGAGCTCGTATGCAAAATTTCACTTTTTAAGGGCTATGTTTTGCTAACCGAAAAGCTCCAGCCAATTGCCACTATTCCGAATATCGGAATATATCAAAGCTTATACTTTTCGGAGTTCTAAATGACATTTTGAACTCAATGGAAGTGGTTTCGAGTCCAAATTCATCCGTATGCAAAATATGACTTTTTGGGCCATGTATAATTTCTATAACGACTATTCTGAATTTTCAACTGGGCATAACTTTTTATTCCCGCTATGAAATTTCAATTTTTCGGATTCGTTGGAAATATATTCTCAATTAGATTCTAATATTTTTGGTTTCGCTAAAATCCGGTTTATTTTGAATCCTGTACATTCATTTGAACTTTGAAATCGAAATTTCAAACTACCCCACCATTTTCAATTCCTTTTATAATTAAAAATAAATATTTATATTCTAACGACGATCTATATAAATATATACGTTCTAATTCTATTAAAAACAGATTTCTCGTCGATATTATTTAAAATAATTCATTTTAAATATTCAAAATTCGCTAAAATTGGCAAAATAAAAATTTTAAATTGGCTCGGAATTTCCGGGTTGTTACAATCTCCCTCACTTAAAACTTTTCGTCCCCGAAAAGGAACGAAGCTGAAAGTTGTTTTACTAATCAACTCAACTTCCATTATTTTCATTACGGCTTAAGTTCTTCAACTTTTCAGTTTCTAAGAACTTTTCAAAATTTTCAAAAATTTGGCTAACACCCTAAATTTTCGAAAAATTTCGCCATAACCTCTCCTGCACCGGGGACTTGGGGATATTTCAAATAATCTCTCATGGCCCTCATCAATCCAAAAGAAAAAGCCAATCGGCTCATAAAATCATCCAAAACCCAAGAAATACAATAAATATGTACCTATTTGTCGGGCAAACAATTTTATTCTTCTGCTCTAGCCTCCTTGCTATGACATGTTCAATGTAAGTACATGTATATGCATGCAATTCCGAACAATTTTCAGTACAGTTCAATATTCGGTTCAATTTGGCATAATGGTTCAAATTATCAAACAAATAAACAAACAACACAACCATCAATCAATTAGTGAATTAACGTTTCAAATTCATAATTTTGATACATATACAAGAAATCATGTTTTTTTTATGCCAAATCACAACAATAGATCCTATCTAGTTTTGGTTCTCACACCAGTCTAATGGAAATCATATAGAAATCCCACCTTCGAAACCCGAACATAAATATTGATGATGCCATGGTCGTTATCAACATCATCTCCGGGCGACTAGAGTGTGATTCTATATCTATCCAGTATATTAAAACTTCAAATATACGTTCATGACGCGTACATACAAAATCTTTATATACTCGATTGTCCAAATTAAATACAAATAAATATTCAAATACGTATAAAACGATTTAAATTTCAAAACAAAATTGTTTTCATTTGAAAAATATACTCTTCACACTCGTTCTAGGATACTACTGATCCTATCTCTAACGAGTCATTCTCATTGGATATTACTAATCCAATATCTGATGAATTCTTTCGTTTGGTTCTAATGTGTCTTGTTCTCGAGCTCTGTAAACCAAAGGTCTGATACCAACTGTGATAACCCGTAACTTCCCCGGTAAGGAAAGCACGAATTGCTTTGAAGACAACACACATCGGAACACAAACAAAAGAACATTTCATTGCTTATTACAACAATTCCATCAGAATACAAGAATATACAGAGTATGAATGAATAAAATACATTCGATAAATATCAGAGATTACAATAAATTACATAGCAGCGGAAAATAATACAAAACACAACTGAAAGTAACACACGGATACAGAGCTTTCCGAGCATCGTTCCAGCTGTAAATCAGGATCATGTGAATATAAATCTGCAAAACCAAAACTATTAGCTGCCCGTGTCGAAAATAAGGGCACCCAGAGTTTACGTTAAAACAATAAACTCCAGGTCAGTCATGTGACTGGTGTGAGAACTAAAACAGTTATTTAAAACTTTACTTTATAAGAGAGTAATTCAAGGGACCACGCCGTATAACACGGAACGAGTTTCCTCCCAAGAATACCAGTGCATAGAATAAACAACGCAATGCTTTTTCGAAAAATGAAGCTATTATAAGACCCAGGTCCCATCACACAATGCAACGCAAGCCGGAGGATAGGGTTTTCCCTTATAATAACCAAATATGCTTGGTACGTTTAAAACAAATCATTTGATACTATTATAGGTGTATAGTGTCAAAACAATTTCAATCATAAATATCAATCAAAGACGGCATGAGTACCATATATCATGTCTCCATACTAGGCTCTACAGATAAAACTGAAATATCTCGTATTGGAAGTTGGATTTCCGTCATGAGTCGAGGCAAGGGGAAAGCTCCTCTCCGCTTCGAGACACTCTAGCAAATGCCTCGGGACTACACACTCTAGGTAACCCCTGGATCTTCAGGGCCGGTCCTCTCTTACGTTTGAGGATTGGCAATTCCTGAACACACGTGTCCCGGTCCTTTCAGACCTAAAATCGAGGTGCCTCGCATCCAACAACCACATAGGTGAAAAGTATATAAATGTCAGCCAGTTTAAGCACTGACACCACCACTAGTTAGAAAGAAACGTCATGCTCTCCCTGCAGTCACTATCCCGTTTTTGACTCATACCGAGGTGTGAGGCTCGCGGATTCACGTTATGCACAAAGCTGCGCCACACAGGCCGTGCTTTGATCATCAACCACAAGACTTTGCTTTTCAACAGAAGCCTTGATCAATTGCCACTTAGGCATGCCACACAGGCAATTCACTCCATGCGACTGATGTCCATCGATATACAACCTCTGAGCTCGTACGTCTCAAAGAAGGGCGTTAAGCAAGAGAATAAATTCTCCGCCGCCAAACAGATGTATATTTAATAGAGATCAATCAACACAGAATAAAATCCAATATCAGCCACACAGTCCATCAACAAGTTCGTTCTGGGTCTGAATGAAACCGGAGGCACTTTCCTCGCATATCCATCGATCTCCAAGTACGTCTGGACGATCACCAACTGATTCCCTCCTCTTGGGTGTACAGCCCAATCAAGATCATCAGTAATCACCCAAACGATGTGAAGACTTCCGGTCTTCAACCACCGTCTTCATCTTCGACTTATCGTCGAATCGGTTATTCAGAATGGGTATAAACCCGGCCTTTCTGAATGACCCGCGTATATAATAAAAAAATGTTACACAAACACAACATACGCCTCATTCCAATTCATCAGTCACTAACCATAAATTAGCAAGAGAACAATTCCCCAAATATTAACCCCGAAGGCCGAAACCAACATCAGATCAATACCCAGGAAACCATCCTTCTTAGCTAACCTACAGTTAGTTTCTAAATTTGACATTCTTAGGGAAATGTTCCCATTAATTTTATCAAAGATAAATTCTTCTAAATTTATTCTTTAATCTTCCTTTGGATATCATTTCAAACCATGTCAAGGTTTTCCAAACTAGTCGGGATTAGCGAACTACACCGAAGTAATTATTCATTTATTTCCCAATCCCAACCTATTCATCCCATGAAGCAAAACTGGTAATACTCCATATCTAACACCACGGTGTTATCGGTAAATATTAATTACCATTTCACGTTCAAATCTATTTAAAGATTAAACTATCGCTTTGGAGCAAAACTGGTGTTACTCCGTTCTCGATAATTTCAATCTAATTAATGATTTCATTAAAACTCCACTTAGTTTTAATCTTTAACTGGGTCAAAGAACCGATGTCATTTAAAACACGGTTCACGATAAACCCAAAATCAATTTAAATTCAATTCCAATTAAATACTAATTAACTGGACAATTTCACTAAATCTTAATTAAAAGATTTAGTCTTTTCTAAACGGGGTTCAAGAACAGTGTTATTGAAGACACCATTCACGACAAACCCAAATCACATTCGATATTAAATACAAGGCTCTGAATGGAAAATATATCGACTTATATTCAATATCAAATTCTGAAACCAATAAATATCGTATTGGAAATAACGATATAAATTTATCTTTCAAATTTCCCCAACCATATCTGTATAATCACGAAATCCAACATTGAAATATTCTGAAGATAATTTCGATTCAAATCCATTCCAATTTATATATTGGTAATTCTGGTTATATTAAAACCATTCACAAGTCCAACTTATTTTATTTAAAAGTATTGGATTATTTTTCTAGTTATAAACTAGTTCATTTTGATAAAATATATTTTTATCTTTATAAATGTGGAGTTTTTCATCCCAGTTCTTTTCAAATCATCTATTATGATTTTACACAAATTATAGATATTTTTAATAATTTTATCAAGGCCCGTACAGTCGATTTCCAATAACGGTCGTCGAACTGCACTTACATCGACCTTTTCCAAATTTGATTTGGACATAATTCCAAATCTAACCGTTATATTTCAAATTTCTAATAT
This sequence comes from Allium sativum, assembly GCA_030737875.1. Taxonomy (NCBI): domain Eukaryota; kingdom Viridiplantae; phylum Streptophyta; class Magnoliopsida; order Asparagales; family Amaryllidaceae; genus Allium; species Allium sativum. The sequence continues at coordinate 493,122,800 of CM060916.1, forward strand.
TCGTTGGAAAGCTCTTTTCGATACGAACCCAACGGTTCCAGTTTTTGGAGAATCCGACGGTCGGATCTCCCGCAATATCTATTCGAAGTCAATGGTCGAAATTCACGAACTATCGCGACGCGTTCTATTCAGGCCATTATATATATAATATATATATATATATTATATAATTTTCGTCGATTTCCTTTTAAAACATATTTTATAAATCGTTTTAAATTCGTTTTCGAAACGATTTCAACTTCATATTCAACTTCGAATCGAAATTGAATATTCCACATCATCGATATACAAATGATAATATTTTCAAAACGTTATATTTTGAAATCACCTCCTTTTATATAATTATTATAAAAATGAATATAATCGATATAAATACCGCTCGTGTCAAAATAGCGCATCTCTAATCAACACGGCTTTATATATTTCAATAACTTCATTATTATATTCAACAAATGAATATTTATTCTATTCAACACATGAATCGATTTTTCTTTCAACACATGACTAATCTCAACACATGAGTACTGTCAACACATGACTATTTTTGTTATTTAATATATTTTATAAAATTATGATTTCTATCGTTTAATTTTAAATCAAACTCTAACCGTAATTTAGCAAGAGAGCAATTCCCTAAATATTAACCCCGAAGGCCGAAACCAACATCAGATCAATATCCAGGAGACCACTCATCTTATCTATTTTCCAGTTAGTTTCTAATTTAATATATGATAAAGATGTAAATTTTATTGTTAAAATATTTCGTTCAACACATGAATATTTTCAACACATGAATCTATATTTTATTCAACACATGACTATTCTCAACGCATGAGTACTGTCAACACATGACTATTTTTGTTATTCTTTGTTTTTCCAATTGGAATGAGGCCCAATCAATTACCGTATAATGTTAATTATATGGATTCCATACAACACATGTATATAATAACAACGATAAATAATCAACCATCATCCAAAGTGCACCATACAACTACATAAGCATTAAATATAAATAATTAATGCTTACACAGTCTGTCGACCCATCAATCGACATACAACTAAATCATTGGGATTAGTGTACGCCAAATATCATCCCAACACCCGTGTGGGGTTTCAATCTACAAACACTGAATATTATTTGTGCAGTTGGGCGATGTGTAAAATTTATCGTCCCAATCAATGTCCTTTAAATAGGTGTACATAAACAAACCGTCCGGTTTGTAAATGAATATTTATTTATTCACATTCACGTTAATTTTTTTTAACGATAATTAATTTATTTCAACACATGAATTTCTATTCAGTTCATTTATTCAATAAAATGATATTTTTTTCTAACTTATTTTAGAAAATTTCGGCGGCATAACGGCACGATACTAGAAACGGGACAAGGCCTAGCCTTATCCCCGGTCTAATAATGGCCCACGCCATACACATACCAATCTAATCAATCCCATTTCACATCCCAAACAAATTCAATCAAATTAATCAACCAAACAAATAAATCAATCACCAAACAACCAACTAAACAAACAAGCCGTCCATGGTCAGTGGACGATGGGTGTCGGGTGCTACTAAGCACCGTCTGCATCCTAGTATATATTTATAACTAGAAAACAAGATTAAAAGTGAGAAGTTCTCACCCAAGCTAAACCAAACGCCACGACTCCCCTTATGTAGGAAATCTTCGTCGTGCTCGCCTTTCGTCACTTTCGTTGCCTATATTCACTATATATATAAAAATCACATTTTTACATTGTTGCTATGTATATAAAAATCACATTTTTACCTTGCCATTCAGACGATAAAAATTATATTTTTACTTTGATATATATATGAAAAAAAAACCAATTTTATATCGTCACTTCATATGTAAAAATCATATTTTTATCCTATCGCTACAAATATAAAGATCAAAATTTTACTTCATTACATATATAAAGATGATATTTTTATATTCTCTATTATATAAAAATCATATTTTTATTCTTTCTAAAATATAAAAATCATATTTTTATTATTCCTATAATATAAAAATCATATTTTTATATACTTCATTCGTCAAAAACCATAGAAGCTTTAAATCGGAGAAAACTCACATTTTTTTCTAATGCCTGGATTCGCTGTTCTGGTTCTAGAATTTGCAAACGAGCTTCAATCTTCACACCATCCTTTTCTCTAGCTTAAACGCGCCATTCCGGACAACTTTCTCCTAGTGGTCTTCCTCCCGAAAATTTGCCATTTCGCCGGAAATCGCGAAAAGACAGCATTTTGACAGTATTTGAACAGCAGACTTTGGACGCGTTTTCCCGACAACTCCGCAATGCAAAATGGGGCTATCATATACCAAATCAAAGAGAAAATCGTGCTCGTCGACTTTGGTCTAGAGGAGTTTTGGCTAGAAATGCACGGTTTGGGAGTTATGGGCGGTGACAGGGTGTTTTGTGCAAAACGGGAAATTAGTGGAAAATGTGATTTTTGATGAGGAGGGGCCCACGGCCGGAGTTGGGTGGCCATAGGGGGGCGCCGGACCTGATTGGAGGTGGGGAGGCCATTGGTGGTGGCGGTGGGACGCGGGAGGTGGTGGTGGTGGCCGGAGGAGCTAGGGTTTGGAGAAGGATTTGTAGAAAAGGAGAGAGAGGGAGGAGGAGGAAGAGGAGGCGAAGGTGGAGGGGGGTGTGCGGCGGCGGGATGGCTGGTGGAGGAGGGCGGCAGCGGCACGGTGGAGGAGGAGGCCATTTTTGAGTTTTTTGAAGAGGAAGAGGGAAGTGAAATAATGAAGAGAGAAATGGAGTAATAGTGATTATATGCTAGTTTCTCGCGTATTGTCCCAATGCCAACGATCTTCAAATGCCGTGAATTTTGGATATGACATAGTACACGTGAAGACGAATACAACAAAACAAGTTTCGTCGAATTCCGAGTTCGTTTGACCATCCGTTAAAATTCTCAAAAATGCTCAGATAAGCTCTTAAAATGCGATTTTGGCGCACCATTTCTTCTTGTATGCTCACATGTTAACTCCAAACATCATGCCATTTTGGATTTAACCATTATTAGACGATACAAATCCAGAAAAAAAATCGAATTCTGAGGTCGTATCAATAATGTCCTTTGTAAAATGACTGCATGTTTTATCCTGAACTGTTTTAGCTCGCACGGCCACATACTGACTCCGTTCGACGCGCCCTTTTTAACTCAACAATAATTTGTCATTATGAATCCATAAAAATTAATCTCGTCGAATTCTGAGCTCGTATGCAAAATTTCACTTTTTAGGGGTTATGTTTTGCTAACCGAAAAGCTCCAGCCAATTGCCACTATTCCAGATATCGGAATATATCGAAGCTTATACTTTTCGGAGTTCTAAACGACATTTTGAACTCAATGGAAGTGGTTTCAAGTCCAAATTCATCCGTATGCAAAATATGACTTTTTGGGCCATGTATAATTTCCATAGCGACTATTCTGAATTTTCAACTGGGCATAACTTTTTAATCCCGCTATGAAATTTCTATTTTTCGGATTCGTTTGAAAGATATTCTCAATTAGATTCTAATATTTTTGGTTTCGCTAAAATCCGGTTTATTTTGAATCCTGTACATTCATTTGAACTTTGAAATCGAAATTTCAAACTACCCCACCATTTTCAATTCCTTTTATAATTAAAAATAAATATTTATATTCTAACGACGATCTATATAAATATATACGTTCTAATTCTATTAAAAATAGATTTCTCGTCGATATTATTTAAAATAATTCATTTTAAATATTCAAAATTCGCTAAAATTGGCAAAATAAAATTTTTAAATTGGCTCAGAATTTCCGGGTTGTTACAGAAAATTACATTCAAAATGTAAATTAGAATAAAAAGGACATTCTTGTTAGCAAATGAAAATTAAAATAAAAACCATAGAAAAAGAAGTACATTTTTATTTGTCTTTTTATATGCAAATAAAAACCAAAGAAAATGAAGTACATTTTTATTTGCAAATTAGTTGCAAATAAAAACATGAAGATATAAAGTACATCTTTATTTGCAATTTAGTTATAGATAAAAAAATGATTTAAAAGTAAGAAATTTTCATTTTCAGGTAATTAAGATTAAAGGATTAATTGACATTTTCATGCAAATAGAATTAAAGAGAAAATTTACATTTTAATGTAAATAAAAAGTAGAATTTAAAAAATTAGAAAAGTTTTACATTTTCTTAATGTAAATAAGAATTAGAAAAGTTACATTTTTCTTAATGTAAATAAGAATTAGAAGAAAATTACATTTTTATGTAATTGAGTTAAAGAACATAAAAATTACGTTTTTATGTAATTAAGTCAATTTCCATATGAATTAGATTAAAAGTGAAAAATTTACGTTTATCATGTAAATTAAGATAAAGGAGAAAAATTACATTTTTATGTAATTAAGTTAAAGAAGATAAAGTTTATATTTTTATGTAATTAAGATTTAAAGTAAGAAAATTACATTTTCATGTAATTAAGATTTAAAGTAAGAAAATTACATTTTCATGTAATTAAGATTTAAAGTAAGAAAATTACATTTTCATGTAATTAAGATTTAAAGTAAGAAAATTACATTTTTATGTAATGAAAAGATTAGATTTTGACGTTGCAAAATTATTTACATTCTTTTTATGTAAATTAGATTAAAAAGGAAAAGTCACATTTTTAATGCAGATTATATTAAAAAGAAAACTTTACAATTTTAATGTGAATAAAAATAATAGAATTAAAATGTATATTTTTATCGTTATTTTAGATGCGATAAAAATAATCGAATTAAAATGTATATTTTTATCGTCATTTTAGATGCGATAAAAAGATTAGAAATGAAATGTATATTTTTATCGTCACTTTAGATGCGATAAAAGAATAAAATAAATATTATATATTTTATCATCGTTTTAGAGACGGTAAAAAGAAGTTACATTTTTCAATGTAAATAGAAGAAAAATAGTAAGTTACATTTTTATATGTAATTAGAGAAATATAAAAATTTACATCTTCCAATGTAAATAGAAAATGTAATAAAAGTTTACATTTCTCAATGTAAATAAAATAGGAATAGAAAATTACATTTTTCAATGTAAATAAAAGGATTAGAAATTTATATTTTAATGAATGGATTTTCATTAAAAAGAATAATGAAACCAAATATACATTTTGTGTAATTTGAAAGATAAAAGAAAATATACATTGTTATGTTTAGGATGTGTATGTAAATTAAAATAAAAATAAGCATTATTGTGTGTCATGTTATACCTCGACATTATATATACAAATAGGGATATTCGATGTTAGCAAAATATAGTGGATGGAATGGATGACGGAATTATATATAATTATAGTTATATAGAAATTAAAATCAAACGAACCGAGCGTGGTAGTTCGCGTTTTGGAATCGTGTCTTTAATTGATTATACTGAAATATCCGACCGTCGGATTTTCCCAAAACTGAAACCGTTAGGTTCGCCTTGGGAAGACCTTTCCAACGATATGAATTATGTTAAAATCCAATGGTTAGATTTAGAGAAACGTGTAAAACAAATTTGAGTAAAAACAGCGCCAGGGTCGCCCATTGACCCGAAGCGTCGTTAAATTAAATTTAGCTATTTTTATATAAATAAAAACAGCGATAGATCATTATTAAATACTAATAACGATATGAAATGATTTTAAAATATATATATATGCGAGGATCATTTGAAAAGTCCAAGTTCAATCTCATTCCAAATTATTATACGTCGACCTAAGTCAAAGAGTTGAAGACGGTGATTGAAGACCGATAATCTTCGACATCGAATGGATGACGGCTACTGATGCCCTTGATTGATTTGCTAACTTGAAAAGGTTTTCGGTGGTAGTTGTCCAAATGTACTTGGAGATCTACCGGATATAGTTTCGTTCAGACCCAGAACGGGCTTATAAATCGATTGTGTGTCCGACATTGTACTCCTTTATATTGTATTTATTGATTTTCTGTCGAATGTATGAATGCTTGGTGGCGGAGAATTTATTCTCTTGCTTAACACCCTTTTGTATATTTTGGCAAAGGATTAATAGTATGATATGGATTGACAGTGTGGCATACCAAGATGCAATGATCAAGGTTTCTTGTTGAAAAGCAGGCCTTGTGGTTGATGATCAAAGCACGGCCTGTTTAGGCGTAGCTTTGTGTATAGCGTGACTTCGCGAGCCTCACAACCCGGTCGAGTCTAAAACGGAGTAAGGGAACGTAGGAAGAGCAACACGTTTCTTTCTAGCTAGAAGTAGTGTCAGTGCTTAAACTGGCTGACATTTTACTTATGTGGATGATGGAATGAGGCGCCTCAGATGATAGGTCATATAGGATCAGGGGAACGTGTGTTCAGAAATAACTAATCCGCAAAATCGTATGTGTGGACCGACCCTGCAGCTTTCCAAGGGTTCACTGCGGGGGATCCTGAGACATTAGCTAGAGTGTCTCGAATCGGTAAGGAGATCGTTCCTAGACTTGACTCATGATGGAAAACCAAACTTCCAATATGACCCTACTGACTTGATTGTATTACTAGTATGGAGGCATATTATATGGTAACTATGCTTCATAGGATTGATACATTTACTTTGAAATGTTTTTGAAACATGTATATACTAATAATAATATCAAATTCGTTTTTATCTTACCAAGCATGTTTAATCATTATAAGGTAAAACTCTATCCTCTGGTTTACGTTGCATTGTGTGATGGGACTTGAGTCTTATGATGATTCCATTTTTCTAAAAAGCATTGCGTTGTTTAACGATTTACTTTAATTTATGCACCGACAATCCATTGGAATAAAACCCGTTCCGCGTTAGCGGCGTGGTCCTTGGATTTGCCTTATTACTATTAGTTAAATTAGTTAAGAATTCTCACACCAGTCCCATGACTAACCCGTTGTTTGTTTCCACCTTTGCAAACTCGGGTGCCCTCTTTTCCACACGGGCAGTCGAGTAGCTTTTTGCAGATATTTATCTTTTGAGCAGGATTCTGGATTGAAGCTTAAAGCTGTGTCCAGAGCATAGTTGTCTTCCGTTGCCTTAGTTCTTTTATTTCCGCTACACTGTATTGTATTTGTTGTAATTTAAATCTTCCGCTGTAATTTTATCAATGTACTCCGATATTATGTACTCTGATGTAACATTATTATAATGTTTATAAAAGTCTGTTGTTGTTGTTCTAATGTGTTGTATTCCCAGAGTTAACGTATTCGGGTTTTGAACGGTCTTGGTCGGTCTTGCGATCGATCGGGTCCGGGCGAAATCCGGAGCCGTTACAGCCTTTCTTTGATCTAGGCAAACCATCTATGAAATCCATAGAGATGCTCTCCCACTTCCACTGTGGAACCTCCAAATGATGAAGTAAACCATCGGGCTTCTTTTGCTCAGCTTTGACTTGCTGGCAAATCAAACATTGAGAAACAAACTCCACTACGTCTTTATTCATCCCAGCCCAAAAGAAAATCCTCTTCATATCTCTATACATCTTATCACCGCTTGGATGAATAGTCATCTTAGAATGATGGGCTTCTTCTAAGACTGTCTTCAACAAACTCCCAGTTTGGGGAACACAAAGCCTTCCATCTCGTCGTAACCACCTTTTATCGTCTATGGAATATCTACTGAGGTGACTAGAAGTCTCCCCTTTACTGAGCCTATCCAAGTTGTCTAAAATATGTGGATGCTCTCGCTGCGAAGCTCCTATCTGATCCATAAGAGTGGGTCGCACCTCAAATAAAACAGGCAAAAACTCAGTGGAGGGTCTAAAATAAAAAATCGATATAAAATCCAAGGTTTTCCTCTCCACAAACAGAAGACTTAAGGCCATCCTTTGCCTACTTATTACGTCTGCTACTACATTACCCTTGACAGGGGTATAAGAAATCTCGAAGTCATAAGATGCTAGGAACTCCATCCACCTTTGTTACCTTAAATTAAGACCCTTCTACGAGAACAAGTACTTTAGAGATTTATGATCAATGTACAATTCGAACTTCTCTCCAAGAAAGTAATGGCGCCACGTCTTAAGCGCGAATACTATGGCAGCTAGTTCTAAATCGTGGGTAGGGTAGTTCTTCTCATGAACTCTTAGTTGTCTACCCCCATAACATACTACCCTTCCCTCTTGCATCAGAACCGCTCCAAGCCCTGTACCACATGCATCAATATATACTGTAAACATTTTCTTTCCATCGGGCAAGGTCAAGACTGGGGCTGTTGTCAGAGCCCTCTTTAATCGCTGGAAAGCAACATCACAATATATATCCCACAAAAACGTCAGATTCTTCTTCGTCAACCTGGTGAGTGGGGCTGATATCTTTGCGAAGTCCTTAATGAACTTCTTATAATAGCCTGCTAACCCCAGAAAACTTCTCACCTCTATTGCATTCTTTGGAAGCTACCAGTCTTGAACTGCAACTACCACTACACCAAAAATGCCAATTAGGCAGTGTTCATGGCCGTATCTAAATCAATTTGGCAGTGCTTTGGACCGTATCAAAAAATGGCGTCTCTGTCAATTTGATACGGCCTAAGACCGTATCAAATTATCAATTTGATACGGCTTTAGACCGTATCAAATACATGCCTTTGATACGGCCATTAGCCGTATCAAATTGATAATTTGATACGGTCTAAAGCCGTATCAAATTAATAATTTGATACGGCTAATGGCCATATCAAATTTAAAATATATATATATATATATATATATCACAATTTGTTGGCATACATCAATTCTTCTTTCATCATTACACAATACTGTAACAAGACTAGTCGTTCACAAACTCAGCTTACATAATTTATTTGCAAAACCTTACAATGAGCATTTGTCTACAACATTACAATATGAAAGCAACGGTACAAAAGGCATTATATATAAATACAACAATATGAATTTATTGGTAGAAAATTATCCAGATTATTGCACGCAAAGCTGATGGATGCGCCTAAATGATAAAACCTGGGCGTGCATCCTTGTGATCTCTTCCCTTCATTTCTGCCTACCAGTGATTTCAGTACTTGAAATGTTCGAGTGAGCCGCAACTGCCAACCTTAAGCTTCTTTATTCCACTACCACTAGAGCTTTTTAAAGCCTTCAGATTGTTGATTATCTCATCCATGTTTACTCTAATACAACAAACTACACTTAACTGCACATAAAATTACGAAAATAAAAGGATTGTTACAATGATTTTTGCAGATAAATATTTTAAAAGAGGTGTGAAACAAATAATACTCAGAGCCTATCATTTATACCTAATGTATATAAGTAACTTGTGAATAATAATAATAATAATAATCTGAATTTGGCATAGCTTTCCTAAAATCATCATGAACTGCCTCCCATTGCACAACATATATGTATCATGTATGACTTTTTATGTTAATGCTAACTACCCTAAAGCTATCCTAGAACCAATTTAACAGAGGTTAAAAAAAGTTCTTTTTTCCTACGAATTGCATGCATACAATTAAAGTGATGGTGCAACACTACAACATTGGCAACTAACTTTAAAATACACAGTAAAAAAGTGGGGGAAATATCAAATAACTTGACCATTTCAAAGGGATCAATGGGAAATAAATCGATGGAATGGGACTGACCGTCCCTTTCATCTCTATTATCATACGACTTATCAATATCATGTTCAACCTCCATTGTAGAATAACAAGTTTGAAAAGGGAAAAAAAGTGTTTTTGATTTATTTTCTCAAAGCTAAAAGAACAAAATCTATTAAAGGTTTTACTGATTATCAAACATAGATTAATGCGTAAATACAATTAAGCTGAATACCTTTGTTTTTATCGGTTCTCGATTGGTAAATCCTTAGATCACGTTCCACTTTGACTAGATTGTGTAGCTGAAATTTGATTGATCGATACATAACTCATAGCTAAGATGCTAAACTATTAAAAGGGTGAGTATTGAAAAAACATCAAAGCCAAGACTGGTGTACACATGTAGTTTCAGAACAGCAAGCCCATTGCTTGCTGCTTCAGAACAGCAAGCAATGGGCTTGCTGTTCGAAATAGCAAGCCCTCGCTTGCTGCTTCAGAACAGCAAGCAATGGGCTTGCTGTTCGAAACAGCAAGCACTTGCTGTTTCGAACAGCAAGCCCATTGCTTGCTGTTCCAAAGCAGCAAGCCGGCGCTTGTTGTTTTGAAACAGCAAGCAAGTGCCAAACCATATTACAACATAGATAATCAGCTAAATTTGAGAAATAAAAGAAAATTGCTTACCTCTACAGTTACCAAAAATGTCAATCCCGTCAAAATTGGAAGAGCATAGAAAGGATCGGGAGTGGTTAAATCAGTAAACCAAAGTGCTCCACCAACTTTGAATGATGGAACTTTTTCAACCATATAGGAGATCTGAAAAAAATGGAAACTCTGAGACAGTGATAAGTGCATGTGATGTGAGATCATTTAAGATTTAGTCTACTTCTGAGATATGTTTCTTTGCATTTCAGATTAAAACAAGTTGTATGATGTAATATTATTGCTCAATACGACGACCTGATATGGCTTTTTAACAGGAAAAAAAATGCATGAGAACGTTTTCAACTTTATTGTCTCTGTATAGATACACAGAACCAACTTCACAAACTGTCGTGTTAATTGAACCTCAGAAATAAACATGAATTCAAAATATAAGTCTCACCTGAGAGATCCGTTATAGTTGTGCCATAGGATAAAGTTCCAGTTTAAGTCTTATCATATTTCAAGCAAAATTAATGATTTACTTCTATGGAGTTTGAAGAAAATTTCCCACGTGAGAGGCAATACAGTGTTTGATATATATAAGATAGAATTTCTATTAAAAATAGTAAGTACAAGTTATAACTTACAGCGAAGAAAAAACTGATGAAGACAGGGCCTTGAATAAGAAGACCCTTCAATGGAGAAAATGGACTAACCCCATGCCTACAATAACAAGTTAAGAATAAAAATCCACAACAGCTAGAACTGAAAAGCTACCAAAGAGACTTTGTTCACATAAAAGAACATAAATACATAATATACTTCAAATGCAAGCATATAAAACTCAACCACATGCTCAGCATATAAAACTCAACCACATGCTCAGCATATTTACCTCAATTTTACTGGAGTCAACATAATTTTGGTTTGTTTCATATCATTCTGGTTTGACTCATCTCATTTAGGTTACATGTGTGTTGTGCACAATTTTCTAGTTTCTAGGCCAACTAACAAATTTCAGAATTTTCCATACAAAATTATATATACATTCTTCTTGGTCAATGATTTTATGACGTACAATCAAGTGCTGCAAATAAAAGGCTATAGGAAACCAGATTTTTAATATGGTATTGAAGGGTGTGATTAGCTTTTACTTGAGCTACATTCTTGGACTTAGCGTCCAAGCATCTATGATGTACTTTAGGAGTGGTTTGCACTTGTTGAAAAATAATAATCTCTACTACATATTGGTAACAGAATAACTAATTTATATGTTACCTAGCTCATACATTCAGTGCTAAAGCTTGTAATCATTTCAGATAGAGCATACTGTTATGTGAACAAGGTTTTAAATCTCCCTCACCTCGACCGAGATAGAATTCGGAGATTTTGCCCGGAATCCGAGATTTGACAGTTTTTTTTGTTATAAGTGTATTAAATATCATTCTTTTTGGCCGATATGTCAGCTCGAGATTTTGTCTCAAACGCAAGATTTAATCACATTATGTGAATGAACAAAACTGATGGATATAGGAATGAGATGAACTGAGATAAGAACACACCTGTTTCCAGCTAGAGTTGCATGGTTGCACTCAATGTTGAGTTTGCAAACTCAGTTCTGAATTGATGAATGTGCAATAAATCAATTCGCGAACCTGCATTTGAAGCTTAGCACCTGTATTGCGTTATAAACATGATTTAACTAAATAAAAGTAAGAACTAGAATGCATCAGTTCATCTGGAATGGGAGAATACCATTGTACAAATGCTGCTAAAATCAAATTTCTGTTGGATGCAAGCTGTTGGATGCTAGCTGTTGGATGCAAACTTGCGACTACGTCTGCGATAGAATTATACTAATTTCTGTTTTGGTTGCAATCCTCGATTGCAGTAATACTCCATTTTCTAGCAGGTTGACTCGCGCAACAACAACAATGACCGACATGATCAATAAGTAATTTACCTACTTCAACAGCATCTAATGCTGGCCTGCACAGCAATATGGTGGATGCATTTATATAATTACAATCATACGTTTGTAACGTGTCTTATGAAATACATGATAGAGCTATGTTACAACATTTAGCTGTTGCGTTTACTTTGGCAAGAACATCAATAATTATTTATTGTCTATTTGAATCAACAAGACAAATATGATCATTCCCCCTCAGACTAGATCTCCCCAAACAACATTTAGCTGTTGTGTTTACTTCGGCAAGAACATCAGTAATTATTTACTATCAATTTGAATAAACAAGACAAATATGATCAACCCCCTTAAACTAGATGTCCCCAAAAAAAGACAATAAATAACTCAAAACGTATCATAGAACCAAAATAAATTCTGATTGCCAAAATAACTCAAAACGGTGGATAATAAAAGAGCACAAAGCACACAGTCCATACCATGAGACCAATCTAATTATTTTGGGACTATATGCAAAAGGCACCTCAAAGAAAACCTGCAAGTATTTCAAAGCTATAACGATGTGTGTCACACACAGATCGCCCCTAAAGTAATTTGTCCAAGTAATAGGAATAGAAAGGCAGTAAAAAAACACAAAGCAACTATGTTCTAGTAGTTTGAATATCAGCATAAAACTGACAATAATACATTAAAAACTTAGAACCCACAAAAACAGGATACAATTTTGGCAAAAGCAAACAGCAGTGTTTCATCAAAAGAAAGAGCGTTCAAATTACAAAGAAGCATCATTTATCTGCTGATTTTATCAGCCTACCGCTGCCAACCAGCTTACCCAAACTGATTGAACCGTAGTAGTTCAATAAAACGTTTCTCATATACAACTTTATCACTGGCTAATACACTATTTCATCCTACTCAATAGATTTATATTACACAAATGTAGGATTTAATATAGGTTAAACCAAAAAACTGTATTTATTAGGCTGGTCCACAACAAGTTTGGATGTACACAACATATTTAGATGCCCAAACAGATGACAATAAGTAATCATTCCATTTTCTTTCTAACATCATACAAAACCGAAATTAAAAGAAAACTATGGTATACGAGGGAAAACTTACAAGGTTCACTGCAAACCAAAAGAAGGTTGTCAGTCTCTCCTCCTTGATCCCACACTCCAAGTAGACCTATAAAACTACAGTTTAGGTTAAAATCCAAGACAAAACAGAATGGATAACCAAGAGAAAATAAGGTAAAATAAGCAAGGGAAACTACCGCTAGATTGAAACCCAAGCCACAAATAGTATCATTCATAACATTGCAACCCAAACCAACAGTGGGATCGATCCAACATTTACCAGTTTTTGAGATTGTTGGAAGAATTAGGAGACAAACAAATCTTCATCAGAGATTCAAGCATATTTAAGATCTTAATTAGGATTCAAGGAAATTTGGGGAAGATTTTAATCAGGATCCGAAAATTTGGATCGAGAAAGAAAAGAATTAGGGTTATGGAAGAGGGAACGCGAAATTTTAGTCAGGAGGAAAAGTGAAAAGCGTGGCCAAGGAAATTGGAGTATGGAGGGTGCATACTTGATACGGTTCAATCACGTATCAGAGGCACTGATCCAAAACATTGAAAATGAAGGGTTGGATTTAAGGTGTATGAGGTGATGTGGATTGCCAAATTTAATTTGATATGGCTATGGGCACTATCAAATTTGATACGGGTTAAAGCCGTATCAAATCTCTGAATCCTGGTGTGCCAAATTTGATGTTTTGGTGTAGTGTACCTTTACGGGATCTACTGTTATCCCTTCTTCAGAGACTACATGCCATAGAAATCTCACCTCTTTCCTCCAAAAATGAAATTTGGAGAATTTCGCCTTAAGCTAATGCGCACAGAGAGTTTTCAAAACTTCTATCAAATGTTGGGCATGCTCTTCTTCGCTGTTCGAGAAAATTAAGATGTCATCAACAAAGACCACAACAAATTTATTTAGGAACTCTCGAAACACCCTACTCATCAGATCAACAAAATAGGCAGGTGCATTCGTCAACCCAAATGGCATAACAATCCATTCAAAGGAACCATCTGGAGTCATAAAAGCGATCTAGTCTATACTGTCCTCGGCCACCCTCAACTGATGAAACCCCGTGGCCAAGTCTAACTGAGAGAAAACCGTTGCACCAACAAGCTGGTGAAAAAGATCATCTATCCTTAGGAGTGGTTGCCTATTCTTTTTAGTGAGTTTATTCAACTCTCTATAATCTACACATAAGCGAAGTGAACCATTCGCCTTAGTTGCGAATACTACCAGAGCACCCCATTCAGATATGCTTCGCTTGATAAACTCTTTCTCAGGTAGCTCCCCTACTTGCTTACTGAGCTGCCTTCTTTCCTTTGGAGCCATATGGCGCACTAGCAATGCAACTGGTTTTGCATTGTACACCAAGTATATACGAAAATCAATCTCGTGCCTCGGAGGAAAGCCCTGTACCTCATCAAAACCATCAGGATACTCACGGACTACTGGTATAGATCATCAGTAGATGCATTAAGAGACTATAGGAAACTAAGCATGAAAGACCCCTTAGGGTCACAAGAAATCTCGAGGGTCTTGCCATGGCAAGTCCAAAGTCTAATGACCCTTCTCTCACAATCCAGAATGGCAACATACATGACTAGCCAATCCATCCCTAGAAACAAACCATAGCCCATAAAACCGAGCACATATGCATCACACTCAAATTCGACGCCTAACACAGATATTCTCAAACCACGACAAATCATGGACAAATGAGCCGAACCACCAATGGGGTTTGAGACAACAACGGGATCCACTACCATAGTAGTACTAAGGTGCAGAGACTCAACCACTGAATCAGATATAAATGAATGCGAAGCGCCAGAATCCAAAAGAGTTTTAACTAGATGATTGGAAAGAGAAATCAAACCTACAACAAAAACTTTCCTACCCCATCTGGCGCACTGGTCACGAGAGCATGCACCCGCCCTTCCGAAGATCCTGCCCTTTGACCTTGTCCTTACTTCTTCGGGCACTCCTTAGAAAAGTGTCCGACCTCTCCACAATGGAAACAAACGTTCTTCCTTCTTCTGCATTACTTGACCAAATGATCCAAGTGCTCAAGACATTTATTCTTGCCTTTATTTGAACTTTATCTATGTTCCCTTCCTGGGCCATCATTTTTCTCATCCTTGGGTTGTGCTCCTTAGCCCTAACTCCCTTGTTCTCCTTTTTTTTACCATCCTTGTGTAACAAGCTAAAAAGTCTCTTGAAAGCTACCTCCATCTCACAGAAATCCTTACGAAACTCGAGAAAATCAACCGTAGGTGAAACTACTGCGGCTACAAATGGAGGTTAGGCACTTCGGTGCCCTTCGACATGTGCCATGGTTTTAACATTCCTACGGAACCATGTCGCAATAGGGACACCTTTTGGGAAGAATCGGTTCCCCAACCAAAAAAGGAAAAAGGAATCAAGCGGAGAATAAAGAGATATTACATATGGCTTTGGGGAATATGTTTTTCAAACCAGTCCTTCCTTTTGAAAATGGTTTCTTTTAAAACCATTTTGAAAATAATTTTTAAAATCTTTTATCCGATCCGGTAACCTTCAGCTCTGATACCAAGTGTGACACCCCACGTCCATTAATATCACTCATTAAGAGAATGCATTAAGTTTCGTGATGCATTATAGGTAAACAGAAACAGAAACATTACAAGACATATATAAAATAGCAACGCAATTTAAAATTTTATTAAGCAAAAAACATACATCGTGGTTCAAAACATCATAAGTCTGAAAATACATAAACCCAGTACATCATCTTAAAATTTCTGTCTTGTACTTAAAACATCAAAGTACATTAATAAAAGAAGCATAATCCCCATAAGATAGCTATAGTGGAAGAGATAAGAACTCAAGCAATACATCTAAGCAGCTCCAAGCAGAATGAAAGCAGAATCCTGATCAAGCTTAAGTATTCCCACCCTGAGAACCTTTGGGGGGGAGGAACGGAAGAGAAAGAAGAGGAAACAAAATGGATCAGACATAAAGTCTGCCGAGTTCAGTTACTTTTGGCATATAAATAAGTAAAAGTATCATGACAGACATATAAAGTGGATAAGAGAGATAACATCACAAAAGGCAGGTATGACAAGGTAAACAAGATAAATATGATAGAGTATATCACTCTTCTCTAATTACTTCTCTGCACCAATACTAGTATAACCAGAATAAGATGATCCCAACAACTATAAGATGGTAGACTTAGGCGTACTTCTAGTGAGAGGTTTAACCCCATGCAATCAACAGGCAACCCAACATACCGTAGTTATCCCTAAGGATAATAACGGGCTCCTAAACATACCAGAGTCTAGATGTACCCGAATTACTATCCTAATCGATCGACTCCCTACTCCGAAGATACCCTGTGCTGGCCCCACAGTAGGACGTATCACTTCCTAAAGTGGCAACCCTTCGTTTCCAGGATGTGCACAACCATATCTACAGGTGTCACAGCGTCTAAACATCCTCTGCCGGACCCATGCACGCACATGACCCCGTTGGAATGTGCCGCCCACACCGTTTGAGAGAACCCCTCTACCAATTTCATATTAAATTAGCTAATTCTTGGGTTCTTCTATAACTAAGGTTTCCTATTTGGGGATTTCCAAATAGTTTTTTTTCTTCCAGGATCCATCAATTACTGGTATATGTATATCAGTGTTTGCTTAAGGTGTTTAGCCTCCTAAGTAAAATTTCTTAATAAGGAAATCAGATATTTGGATGATTAAAAATAGAGGAGATTAAGAGTAATATCAATCTCCTTATTTTTCAATAGCTCAAAGAGTTAAACAGCAACAATCAGGCAACAAATCACACATGCAGATTTTTATGACTAGAATGCTAACAATAATTTAAAAGACTTATACATTGGTAATTTATGATTATTGCATCCAGACTTTCAGATATGTGAATGTATATGCATAATTGTTCAAGTTAAATTGTCTATCATACATGCAGATCAACTGTATTATCCAATCATGTTTAGTGTAAGCAGATTTTGAATTTAGTTCATTAACCTATGTGAATTTATCCAGTGTTCGTACGACTTGTAATTGCACTTGAAATTAGTGGCAAACAACAAATTTTAACTGAACTCCATTAATACTTTCAAAGCATGATTTTCATTTTTTATGTGCTGGATGCTAGACCATTTAAAGGAGGCTATTATGCAGTTATATCACTTTTATTCATGTTCATGACCTCTTTGGCACCTACACATGTAATCATTTTAAAATACATGTATCAGTAACCATTCATGGTGCACTACTTCTTAAATCTTTGCCTCTTTTAAACAAGTACTCTAGCATCATTGGTTCATGCCTTGCAGTATTATACAAATCCAGTGATAAAATCCATAAAATTGATATATATATATATATATAGATAGATAGATATTTCCTCCATATTCAGTCATCATTAAATTAACAAACAAACACAAATTCAGGTATCTTAACTTCCAAACAAGTTTAGTCTAACATCTGCCTAGTTCAGCTAATACAAAGCAACCATTACATTAATAAAAGATGCAAAACTACTAATGATCATTATTTCTATTAAGATCTTTCCTGAGCCAAAATTCATAGATAAAAGCAAGAAAAACACTTCAGATATCCAACAATCTCTCGTATATCTTCTAATTACCCTCCACATTACCTAAGAAGCAATAGAGACTGCCCCATTGAATTGAAGCACCCCCATTTGCAATTGAGCAAACAAGGTCAAACATGATGTTTGGTATGAGTATAACTAAATCTACATAAACTGATACCTATATTCATATAAATTTGATACCGGTCTTAATAAATAAGTTCATATAAAACTGATGTCTGCATATCCTTATGTCTCGCTTTACTTTTACTCATAGCCTTCTCTTATTACTTCAGGTTAATATTTATCTTTTCATTTGAAACAAATTCCCAGAGATTGAACATATGTACAACATAACATTACCAGGAGAACATTCATTTAATCCATACATGAAAATATAGTCAGGTATATTTCCTTATGTTAAAATATTCATAACACAAGCGTGTCACTGTCCCATTTACCCCAACCATCATCCTCTTGATCAGTTTTTTCATGTTTTTCTTGCCTTGAGCCTTTCTCTCTACACTGAACACCAATGTACACATTGTGAGGGATCCCCTCTACATGTTAACCCATAACACAAAGGCCTCAGGGCATTAACATGCCATGTGTATGCCTGAGTTTGCCACTTGCCACCCAGACAGATCAATGTATCTTGTGATTATACTAACCACACTGGCTCCATTAATTCATTGAACTATTTTCTAATTAATCTGTTATCCCATTTAAAAAGTTACCCCATTCATTTCCCAGGGTCATCCCACAGATTAATACACTTTCAATATAATTCAAATAACAGGGGTTATTTCAAATAATAAGCATTTCATACCCAAGTGCAGTATTAAACATTCATGCCTAAATTATTAGAACTTCACACAACATCTCACACAATCATCCATAAATATTCAAATCAGTCCATAGGGGTCATAACCTCCTTTTCCTACTACAAAGTCTGTATTGTAATTTAAGTATTGTTGAGAGCATATGATTAAGGGTTTTGGGTACCTCCAGAACTCATGATTTCTAGATAACTCCTTTTTATGAAAACAAGCTACCAAAAATAATCAATAAAGAAGATCAGCAATGGTCTTTACACATTGCTCTTCTTTATCCTTAAATATGGATGCAGACATAAGCATGAGACCCCCATCAAATCCTACCTCTCAACAATATATTTTATATTATTCTCATGCAACTAGCTTACTGTGTTCCTATAGTGGCATATAATCATTTTTGCATGTAAACATTACTATTTCAACAAGGCAAATTCTTTCCTAAATAATAATATGCATTTTCATAAAAATAGAAAGGCTGCCTTGAAGGACTTAATGCCATAAAAATAGTATATACTCACAAAAATGTTTCCTTCTTAAATACTTCATGATGGCTCGAGCTCCGAGATTCTGCTGGTACTGTTTACTTAGGGTTTTCTTTTATTCAGCCAGGTAGGGTAGCTCCTAAGCCTAGTGATTATATATTGGGTAAGCTAGGGTTTCTAAGCTACCTCTTTACCCATTTAGGGAAAATTACTTGCTGATCATATTAAACACCCATAGTTGTACCCATTTTACTTTTCATGTATCAATAGAAACAACCCATACCCTATGGCACTATGCCATTTACTTTTAGCTAAAGTAAATAATTTAAATTCCCACTCTTTCCCCCTTTGTCATGCTTCCTGCATGATTTATCCAATCATGCATTATGAGGGTTTTACTAACTAATATTCTGCATTTTATAAAGGCCCACTTCATATACATATGCAGATTTCATAAATTAACTAAACCCATAAAGAAAATGAATAAATAAAATCAATCAGTTTTTCCTTCTTATGTCTCATGTGTACACACTACCCTTGTGCACCCTGCACCACTTGTAAATGTACACATACATATTCATATTCACACATGAGAATCATCATTGCCTAATATTAATTAGGGTAATATTTTTGGGTTACCACGGTTTCCCCTTCTTTTAGAAATTGTGTCCCACAATTTAGCATGTTTCATTAATCTCAAGTCTTTTTAATCACTGTTTCCTGATTAAAGTTTTCCTTTTTACTGCATATATTTATTTTAACATACATAGAATAAATTAGAGAGTTAAATACCTTTCTCCCATTCAGCAAATATCTTAGGATACTTGGTCTTGATTTCATCCTCTACCTCCCAGGTGCAATCATTGGAATCAAGACTTCATTGGAATTTCACAAGTTTTATTACTGTATTTCTCAATTTCTTTTCTTCTTTGCTCACAATTCCTACTGGTTCTCTCTCATATACCAAGCTAGGATTAATCTTCAGTTTTGTAGGTGCTTTCAATATATCCTTTTCATCATGCACCCATCTTCTCAATTGAAACACATGAAATACATCATGTATTGCTCCCATTTCCTCAGGCAACTCCAACTTATAAGCTACTGATCCCACTTTCTTCAATATTTTGTATGGTCCAATGTATCTAGGGGTTAATTTACCCTGTTTGCCAAACCTGAAAATCCTTTTCATTGGAGACACTTTTAAAAATAAATAATCACATACCATGTACTCCACCTGTTTTCTCTTTTGATCAGCATATATCTTTTGTCTACTTTGTGCAGCAGCCATTTTTTTTCTAATTAAAGAAATTTTATCAGATATTTCTTTCACAAGTTCATGACCTAACACAATCTTGTCTCCAGCTTTTATTCAGTTAGCAGGTGATAAGCAAGGCCTCCCATATAGAGCTTCAAAGGGTGCCATCCCTATTGTCCTCTGATGACTGTTATTGTATGAAAATTCTGCTAAATGGATATAATCTTCCCAACTACCTCCTCGGTCTAACACACATGCTCTCAACATATCCTCTAACATTTTATTTACTATCTCAGTTTGCCCATCTAATTGGGGATGATATGCTGTGCTCATACACAGTTCTTTCCCCATGGCTTCTTGAAAACTTCTCCAAAATTTGGAAGTAAACAATGTATCCTTATCACTTACAATAGATTTGAGAATGCCATGCAGTCTCACTATTTCTTTCATAAATAGTTGAGCTAATTTAGGTGCACTTCTTTCTGATTTTATGGGTATAAAATGTGCTACCTTTATCAACCTATCAACCACTACCCAGACACTATCAATACCTCTTTTTGACCTTAGAAAACAATCAATTAAATCCATGGAAATTTCTTCCCATTTCCATTCAGGATCACTTAAAGGTTGTAACAATCCAGATGGCTTTTGGTACTCAGCTTTCACTTGTTTGCAAATAATACACTCAGCTACATGTTTGCCTACATCCCCTTTCATGCCTTTCCACCAAAAATTTCTTTTTAAATTGTTATACATTTTTGTTCCCCTTGGGTGAATAGTGTACTTACTTATATGGTACACATTCAATATTTCTTTCTTTAATTCTGCATTTAAAGGGACATATAATCTTCTTATTCCTCAAATATCCTTGATCATCTATATGAAAGCCTTCTGCCTCCTCTCCTTTAATTAAAAGCATCTTCATTTCTTTTAAAACGGGATCTTGATCCTGCAGATCTCCTATTCTCTTCACCAAATCAGACTGGAAAATAATGATACTTAATTTTCCTTGGTTCCATGATTTACTAGCTACATCCGTTGGCATTTCTTCATTGGCACTTTTTATATCCAGCTCAGAAAGCAAAGACAAGGTCCTGAATTCATCCATTATTAAAGCAGCAACTCTAGCATGTTGTCTACTTAATGCATCAGCAACCTTATTATCTTTTTCAGGTGTATACAATATATCAAGATCATAAGCTGCTAAGAATTCTACCCGCATGTGTTGTCTCATGTTTAAATCCTTTTGAGAAAACAAATATTTTAGGGATTTATGTTCAGTATATAATTCAAATTTTGCTCCCAATAAATAATGTCTCCATAATTTTAAAGCATAAACCACTGCAGCTAATTCTAAATCATGTGTAGCATATCTCATTTCATTTACCTTTAACTGCCTAGAAGCATAAGCTATTACTTGCTTACCTTGCATTAAAACAGCTCCTATCCCACTTCCAATTGCATCAGTGTATACATTAACCCTTCATTGCCTTCTGGAACCTTCAACACTGGTGCTTCAATCAGAGCTTCCTTCAATTTCATGAATGCTTCACACTTCTCTGTCCAAATAAATGGATGGTCTTTTCTGGTCAATTGTGTGAGAGGAATAACAATCTTTGTAAAATCTTTTATGAATCTTCTATAATAGCCAGCCATACCATGAATGATCTCACATCAGTTACTGCTCTAGGCCTCTTCCAAGTTTTCACTGCCATGACTTTATTTGAATCCACTGAAATCCCTTGTTCAGAAACAATGTGACCTAGAAAACTAACCTCATTTTTCCAAAAAGTGCATTTGGAAAATTTTGCTTTAAGGCCATATTTTCTTAATCTACTCAGTACTAAATGTAAGTGTTGACTATGCTCCTCTTTTGTTCTAGAATATACTAAGATATCAGCTATAAAAATTAGCACAAATCTATCCAAATAATCTCTAAAATTCTGTTTATTAAATCTACAAAGTATGAGGGAGCATTTGTGAGTCCAAATGGCATAACTAAGAACTCATATAATCCATACCTTGTGTTAAAAGCTGTATATTTAACACTTTCCTCTTCCACCTTCATTTGATGAATGCCAGATGCTAGATCCAATCTAGAAAATATTTTAGCACCACTCAATTGGTCAAAAAGATCATCTATACTTGGCAATGGGTATTTGTTCTTTATTGTGACTTTGTTAAGCTCTCTATAGTCTATACACATTCTCAGTGTACCATCATGCTTCTTAACAAAGACCATTGGTGACCCCCAACAAGAACAACTTGGCCTTGTAAACCCTTTTTCTTCTAATTCTTGCAACTGTTTTTCAACTCAGTTAACTCCTTAGGCCCCATCCTCGTTGGTTTCTTCATTACAGGACTTGCACCAAGGACTAATCTTATTTGAAATTCAACTGGCCTGTGGTGAGGTACCCCCTTCACTTCATCAAACACATCTGAATATTGATTCACTACAGGTACTTGTTCTAGCAGTACCCTTTGTTCTTTTATTCCCATTGTATTAAAACATTTGAACCCCTTTTCTTTACTTGTTTCACACCATATTGACATCCTTTTACCCCCAGCAACTTTTAAAGAAATAATAGAATTTTCTAAATTAATGATGGCCTTGTACTTTTTCAACCAATCTACCCCAAGTATGACCCCTATACCCGGGTAATTCAACACAAACAAATCAAAAGTAAAAAGGCTATCACCAATTTTTAATTCTACTTGTTGGCACATCATTCCTAGCTCACATGAACTACCCACTTGACTTGTTATATATAAGGGTTTATCAACTATTATGTAAGTTAATTTTAATTGTTGCACTATATTAGAGGAAATCAGTGAATGTGTGGCTCCAGTGTCATATATCACATTTACTGGAATTTGTTTAATAAGTAGAATACCTTCCACTTGTCCTTGCACTTCATTGTTTGAGCTAACCACCGAATTGCCTTTTCCTTCTATAGCCCCCACTTTTCCTTGTTTGTTCTCATAGCAGTTTCTCTTCAAATGTCCCTCCTTTCCACAATTAAAACATTTGAAAGTGGCAACTTGTCCTGCTTGGCACCTGGATTTGATATGTCCCTCTTTGCCACAGTTATAGCATATGAGTTTCTTTTTACCCTCAGTTACAGTAGGAGTTTCAGATTTCTTATTATCTACTGCTTCATTTGTCTTCTTATCATAAGGTTGAAACCTATTTTTGCCCTTTTTTTATTATTATTCTTCATGCTCCTATACCACTCTCTGGTATTGTCATGTTGCTCAAAACTTAAGATCAAATTCAATACTTGACCAAAAGTTTTCTCAATGTAGGGCAACATTGCTCTTTGTAGGCCTGCATTTAACCCTTGTATATACCTACCATTTTTTTGAAGTTTCATCAGCAACCAACATTTGTCCATACTTAGACAAACTCTCAAACTTTTGAGTGTATTCAGTGATACTCATGCCCCCTTGCCTTAATCTGATAAACTCCTCCAGCAAAGATGCTTTTGCGGATGCAGGTACAAACCTAGCCTCTAGCATCTCCTTGAATTGATCCCATGTAATCTCATTTTCTAGTCTACCTGCTATGATTACCTCCCACTAATCCAGGACTGCTCCTTTTAACTGCCTGGAAGCAATTTTCCTCTTTTTCTGATCACCCACCTGCATATCATTGAAAATTCTTTCCAATGTCCTTATCCAAGTCTGGACCCTCATAACCCTTTTAGTTCCTTCAAAGCTCTTGCCTCCTAAGTGTGTATAAGTTTTTAGAAATTTAGAGAGTTCTTCATGTGGGTTACTGTGTCCAAGGTTCACTCCCTCCCTTAAAGCTCTCACAAAGTCTTGCATGTTCACCATTTGAGGTGCATTGGATGGTCCAACATTGGAATGAGGTCTTAGTCCTACCATGGTTGTCTATAAACAATCATCAATTAATTAGCACAAATTTTTCCTTAATTTTTAGTGGTTCTTATTTATGTCTGTTTTATATTCTTCATATATTCCATTCAGACAATTTCTATAATTCCCCACTTTATTACTCAAATACTTATAGCTGTAAAATTTCATAACACAACTCTGATACCAACTGAGAGAACTCCTCTACCAATTTCATATTAAATTAGCTAATTCTTGGGTTCTTCTCTAACTAGGGTTTCTTATTTGGGGATTTCTAAATAGTTTTTTTTTCTAGGATCCAACAATTACAGATATATACATATTAGTGTATGCTTAAGGTGTTCAGCCTCCTAAGTAAAATTTCTTACTAACGAAATCAGAGAGTTGGATGATTAAAAATAGAGTAGATTAAGAGTAATATCAATCTCCTTATTTTTACACAACTCAAAGAGTTAAACAGTAATAATCATGCAACATATCACACATGCAGATTTTTATGACTAGAAATGAAGTTCTAACAATCATTTAAATGACTTGTACACATGTAATTTTATGATTATTGCATCCAGACTTTCAGATATGTGAATGCATATGCATAATTGTTCAAGTTAAATTGGCTATCATACATGCAGATCAAATGTATTATCCAATCATGTCTAGTGTATGCAGATTTTGAACTTAGTTCATTAACCTGTGTGAATTTATCCAGTGTTCATACCACTTGTAATTGCACTTTAAATTAGTGGCAAACAATGAATTTTAACTGAACTTCATTAATACTTTCAAAGCATGATTTTCATTTTTTTTATGTGCTGGATGCTAGAGCATTTAAAGGAGGCTACTATGCAGTTATATCATTTTTGTGCATGTTCATGACCTCTTTGGCACCTATACATATAGTCATTTAAAAATGCATGTATCAGTAACCATTCATTGTGCACTACTTCTTAAATCTTTGCCTCTTTTAAACAAGTACTCTAGCATCGTTGGTTCATGCTTTGCAGTATTATACAAATCCGATGATACAATCCATAAAATTGATATATATATATATATATATATGCATGTATATTATTATTTTTGAAAATTGGTTACCTTTATTATCACATAAAAAGCAGTACAAACTTATAGGTTAGCATTCTAACCTTAACAAACAGAGATAAAACAAAACAAACAAGAAAAATGTAAGAAAAACTAAATGTAACTAAGATAAACCGGACCATGATGAGGCCATCACACGCTTATAACCCGCTGTCTTGAGCCATCTGCTCATTCGCTACACCACCACTTTAAGTGCAAACTCACCGCACTATCCCTAACCAACTGCTCTTAAACATGCAGTAGACCTTCGTGCAAAATTAATGGCATATCTGATCATCATTTACTAACGCAGCTCAATCATCCAATAATTGCCCGCCCAAGAAACCCTTACACAAATGAAGATGGCACACACTTGCTAATAAAGTCTCAAGAATTGTTCAATTCCAAAACTAAGTCTGGTTGATGATTCATAAACAACCATGAATCAATCTTAGCCCCAAAATCAAAAATATGATCTTCATATAAATTCAAGTGCCATCTTCTAAGCTATAAACACACATACCAGAGCTACAATATGAAAGCTCCACTAACTGCAAGATGTTCCTTCCAGTAAACTGTGAAGCACCTATCCTTCATCTTCATGGAACTCTAAATTGAAACACGCATACTGCCATTATTACATATGATATATCATGTATCCAAAAACTATTGGACATCAGTGGCAAAGCAGCTCATTATCTTCTTTGGCTCCAGGTCCATTCAACACTATAATGCATCAACCAGCACCGATGCACCAAATATAACATGATGTTTAACACCTGATACACTATACCACTCCATATCAATACTCAAACACAAGGCTGAAACCTTTGAGTTTCATTTCTGTTATACAACTGTTCATTCCTGAACAGTATATCCTCAACAAATTGAATCCATGAAAACTGACTAGGAGGAAACTCATGCAGTCCCAAATAACTGAGTACCCAAAATAAAATATTGACATCCCTACTACATATGGATCTGCAATCTTCCACCATGAAATCCATCCATTGCAGTCAAGCTTACAGCATATAACCAACACCATTATATAAGGTGATGGACTTTATAACCAAACACTCGAAAGAATGGACATATAAACCGATGGAGCCAAACTATTTGTAGGATAATCAAAAGCTATTCTGGAAGATATAGTAGAACCTTAGAGAAACCATAACCACCAGTAACCTAATAAAAATAATACCAACCCTTTATGTAGCATAGGTGATCTCTACTCATTAAAATATGGATCTCCATCTAAATCAGTTAATGTAGAAACGGCTGTATATAGAGAATGATATACACGAAAAGGCCAACTACAACACCAACTTTTAACAAAATAGAAGAAAATCATATCGCCTATAAACCAACTCGTTTAATTCCAAAATCAATCCGCAAATATGATTTTATATAGATCTCAAATATGATATTCCTAAAATTAGAAAGCATATACCAGATCTAATTGAAATAACTGCCGATAGAACCCATTAGCCATTATCATATTAAACATACCCAAACCCAAGACTGATGTCAATCTAGTTCAACAAAGGGATAGATCGGTTGGAGGATTTGGAACTGAAGCTGATTCAATTGCGCCGACAATGCCAAAACCCAAATCCACAGAGGCTTGACCATCCATAATCAAATCTACTTCGAAACCAGACGGGATTGAGTTGTATGTTAATCATGGCGAAACACAACAAATCGGCAACAAAAAATTGTAGATCTGGCGATGCTTCAAATCACAAACGAGAATCTGATGTCGATCTGGTAGTGAGTGGCTTGAAATTGGGATACTTGAGAGCTTTGCTTCAGATTGCAAACAAAAATGATTTAAATCCGTTTTTTAGTGGCTTATCAACGAAGTGTATAAACTTCGATGAAGGTTGATTGAAGGAAATCTGAAGTGAAGGGTTGAAAACATCGATTTGTGGTACCCAGATCTAGGAAAAACTGCCCAGATCTGACTGAAAAAAAAATGGATTTGGCTTATCAATGAAACATAAAACGTTTCGCTGAAGGTTGGTAAACTTATCAACAAACGAAGTTCATTGAAGGTTATAGGAAGAAATTCGAATATAAAGAAGCTGAAATCAATGAATAATAGAGAGCTCACGCATAGAGAAAGCAGGAGAAAAATCCCTCCTATCGCCACTAACGAGCATCTCTAATATATATATATATATATATATATCCTCCATATTCAGTCATCATTAAATTAACTAACAAACACAAATTCAGGTATCTTAACTTCCAAACTAGTTTAGTCTAACAATTGCCAAGTTAAGCTAATACAAAGCAACCATTACATTAATAAAAGATGCAAACACTACTAACGATCATTATTTCTAATTAGATCTTTCCTAAGCCAAACTTCATAGATAAAAGCAAGCAAAACACTTCGGATAACCAGTAGTCTCTCATATATCTTCTAATTACCCTCCACATTACCTGCAGATGCAATAGAGACTACCCCATTGAATTGAGGCACCCCCATTTTCAATTGAGCAAACAAGGTCAAACATGATGTTTGGTATGAGTATAACTAAATCTACATAAACTAATACCTATATTCATATAAATCTGATACTGGTCTTAATAAATAAGTTCATATAAAACTGATCTCTGCATATCCTTATGTCTCACTTTACTTTTACTCATAACCTTCTCTTATTACTTCAGGTTAATATTTAACTTTTCATTTGAAACACATTCCCAGAGATTGAACATATGTACAATATAACATTACCAGGAGAACATTCATTTAATCCATACATGAAAACATAGTCAGGTATATTTCCTCATGTTAAAGTGTTCATAACACAAGCATGTCACTATCCCATTTACCCCAATCATCATCCTCTTGATCAGGTTTTTCATGTTTTTCCTTGTCTTGAGCCTTTCTGTCTACACTGAACACCAATGTACACATTGTGAGGGATCCCCTCTACCTGTTAACCCATAACACAAAGGCCTTAGAGCATTAACATGCCTTGTGTATGCCTGAGTTTGCCACTTGCCACCTAGACAAATCAATGTATCTTGTGATCATACTAACCACACTGGCTTCATTAATTCATTGAACTATTTTCTAATTAATCTGTTATCCCATTTCACAAGTTATCCCATTCATTTCCCAGGGTCATCCCACAGATTAAAACACTTTCAGTATAATTCAAATAACAGGGGTTATTTCAAATAATAAGCATTTCATACCCAAGTGCAATATTAAATATTCATGCCTAAATTATTAGGACATCACACAACATCTCACACAATCATCCATAAATATTTAAATCAGTCCACATAGGTCATAACCTCCTTTTACTACTACAAAGTCTGTATTGTAATTTAAGTATTGTTGAGAGCATATGATTAAGGGTTTTGGGTACCTCCAAACCCCATGATTTCTTGATAACTCCTTTTTATGAAAACAAGTTACCAAAAATAATCAATAAAGAAGATCAGCAATGGTCTTTACACACTGCTCTTCTTTATCCTTAAATATGGATGTAGACATAAGCATGAGACCCTCTTGTCCGTACTGTCTTACTCCCCCATCAAATCCTACCTCTCAACAATATATTTTATATTATTCTCATGCAAATAGCTTACTGTGTTCCTATAGTGGCATATAATCATTTTTGCATGTAAACATTACTATTTCAACAAGGCAAATTCTTTCCTAAATAATACTGTGCATTTTCATAGAAATAGAAAGGCTGCCTTGAAGGACTTAATGCCATAAAAATAGTGTATACTCACAAAAATGTTTCCTTCTTAAATACTTCATGATGGCTCGAGCTCCTAGATTCTGCTGATACTGTTTGCTTAGGGTTTTCTTTTATTCAGCCAGGCAGGGTAGCTCCTAAGCCTAGTGATTATATATTAGGCAAGCTAAGGTTTCTAAGCTACTTCTTTACCCATTTAGGGAGAATTACTAGCTGATCATATTAAACACCCATAGTTGTACCCATTTTACTTTTCATGTATCAGTAGAAACAACCCATACCCTACGGCAGTATGCCATTTACTTTTAGCTAAAGTAAATAATTTAAATTCCCACTCTTGACCCCTTTGTCATGCTTCCTTCATGATTTATCCAATCATGCATTATGAGGGTTTTACTAACTAATATTCTGCATTTTATAAAGGCCCACTTCATATATATATATATATATATATATATATATATATATATATGCAGATTTCATAAATTAACTAAACCCATAAAGAAAATGAATGCATAAAATCATCAGTTTTTCCTTCTTGTACACACTACCCTTGTGCACCCTGCACCACTTGTAAATGTACACATACATATTCATATTCACACATGAGAATCATCATTGCCTAATATTAATTAGGGTAGTATTTTTGGGTTACCACACCGTCCCCCACGTTTGGATCTCTTATAATCAGCCCAGCAAGCATGCCACAACTCCGACCTAGTTCGGAGTACTCGTTTGATACTTATATATGGGTTACTGACTGAAACGGGTCCCACACACAAGATGATACTAGCTTCCCCCTATGCTTGCATCCCCACTAGGTTTTCCATAGGTTATGCCATACCAGAGTAAAAGATTGCATAACCCCACAGTTAAGTTTGTGGGCCTACATATAAATATTACCCACCAACCTAAGATTTACTTAACCCACCCACTGTTTCAAACAAGCTTACTTAACCCTTACTTAAGTTAGCATGTTCATACAATCCCTATGGATTCAACCAGGTTAACTATTCAACTTTATTACCATATTCATTTATGGTTATAATGTGCTAAACCTCCCACGTTAAGCCTACAACTTGTGGATGCTAGATATGCCGGTCGGTTCCGGGCAGATTTCTTCCATAAGTCGGACTTAACCTCATGTCTCAGCATGTCACCTGTTTATGCCCTTAGACCCCTCACATTAGATTCACCATTTGTGGTTGCTGGATATGCTGGTCAGTTCCGGGCAGATTTCCACCACAAGTGTAATTTAATCTTGTGTCTAAACGCGATTACAATTTTCTAATTACTGTAATTCTAGGCATTTCCATAATTAATCAATTGTTCCTATGTCGTTATAAGTTTTCATGCCCCTTTTCCCAAGTTATGTTCATAATGAACCATATGCCCCAAATTAAGGTCTTTAATCCCAATTTGATTTATGCCCCAAATTCATATTCACATATTTCATTCAAGTTATGCCCAAATTTCCAATTACAAGTTATGCCCCAATTTTACCATTTTCCCCTCGTTCCCAATTTAACGCGTTCGCATATTTCAGCGGCATGCCTAGGCTCGAAGGTAGCCTGGCTATAAAAATAAAAGGGAAAAGATGAAGGGAAGAGGACAGAAATGATCATACTAACAAGATTGACATATAATGGCAAAATAGGCATAAACATATTGTGGCATAATGACAAGATATGCATATAGGAACAGATCCGATGAACATGTGACAATAGAACTGATTCTAACATAATAGGGACATCATAAACAGACATGATAAGATCTAAACAATGAATTAGAGAACCAACTAACGATAGATCTGATTTAGCCACAAATATAATAGGAACAAGAATGGTGTGATCTAAACAATGAATTAGATCTATAACAATGGCAGATTTGACATGATAAATAGGTATAGGCTTAGATCTAGTTCATAGTCATGTCAGAATAACTTAGATATACAGGTTATAGCAGATCTGATATGATTCAAATAGTTACAGGCTTAGATCCAAGTTATAGTTATGTCAAGATTAACTTTTAAATATTTAGATCTAAAAGTAACGCAAAGTCACTGTGATTGGATCTAGAAAAATAGAAGAAAGATTACAGATATCGAATCACCGACCTCTAAACTTGAATGACTTAATTGCTGAAGAAGTAAAAGACTTGATTTAATCTGGGCAGAGGCAACATCTAGTTCTCCATCATTTTTGGTGTAGAAAAACTTGAGAAATGGGGTCATGTATATAACCGTCAGGAAACCCTAATCTGCCGTAAGGGGGGATGACACCCCTTTACGGGGTCGACCCATGGGTTGACCCCCCCTTATGGAGTCGACCCAGGGGTCGACACCTCTGGGCGGGAATTTTCCCGCTCCCCTTTTCTCTGCGATTCTGAACTGTTTTGAATTTTCTGGACTTATTTTATTCATATATATATTCTTCTTATGCGTATACAAACTTTAATAACTTCTTCATACGGTGTCCGTTTTACGCAAACTGGGTGTCTATTTTGACCAGAATTCCGAGATGAACGCAATGACGTAGTCCGTTTCCCTTAATTTTGAATATTTAATTAAGTATTTTTTTTAATTTAACATCTTTAAGTGTTGTTAAAATACAGGGTGTTACAGGCGGGTTGGATCGACTACTCTAAATATCTTATGCTCAAATTGAATGAAAAGTGAGTGTGTCTCAACTGTGTGCTAAATCATTTGAGTTTTGGATATGCCTTTTGATGGCAAAGGAAATCCGTCGCACCTTACACTATAGACTAGTCTTTAATCCTAATTGCATGAGTTGAAACAAAAGTACAACAAGACGAAGATCCTACTTTAGGGGATAGCTACATTGAAGGAAGAGCGTCTACGAAACCTAATTTTCTTCAAAATTTCACTAACTTAATTTCCAGTTTGTAAGATCCAAATACTGTTAGCCATTAACTGAAACCCCAACTCAAACTGAAATGATCTTAGGATTTTTCTTTTCCCTTTTTGTCTTTTAAACTTGAAATGTAGTTACAAGGTCGGGTTCTGTTTTTTTACATGTCTAAGCTACTTTGTATTGTACGATATTCTATGGCACGTGCAATGTAAGCGCATGTTAAATTTCTTATAGAGTTATTAAGTTTGAAATTTTTATGTAATTTTGATAGATATAAACTGAAAATATGAAGAGAAAAGTATAACTTTTTCGTTAAAACAGAGCTTCAAACTTGTAACCTTAATTACGATTTAAAATTTCGTGAGATTTGACTCCCGACATCTATCTTGCATGAGGATATTTCTAGAACTTCATGTTTGAATCAAAAATTGTATTTATATTCCAAATTATTTTAGCATAAAATGGAATAAAGTATTCCATTTTAGAATAAATATATCCTTAGTTTTATTGGATTCAAAATTAAACGTTCGATTTTGTTATGGAGGTAATTAGGGAGAAACACAAACTTTGAAAAAAAATATTAGACTGAAGGACAACAGGTTTTACTTTTAGGCCGAAGGATAAATTTTGAAAAAAAATAAACTAAAGGAAAAATTAAATATGACTAGCGTAATCGTAACCAACATTATATTCAATTTTACACTATACAAAATGCTAGCTTTGTTTAGCACTATCCTTCAACTTATTTTTTTTTGAATTTTGTCCAATCTAAAAATAGACAGGATGTCCTTTAACCTAATGTGTTTTCTTTAAAGTTTGTGGTTGTGCCAATTTTCACTTTGTTTTATTAATACAATTAATATCAGGCATTGTTATTGACACTCCAAATATTGTTAGGAGGAGGCCAATTTTTCATTTTTCAAAAAATTGTTAAGGGGAGTACCAAGGAGGAAAGTAGCCCCTTAACAAATAAATGTACTTTTACATTATTATCCATTTAGGCTTAATTTGGGTTTTTGTGATTTAAGAGACTTATGATTTTACGATTGGCTAATTCTATTTATACACCAAAAATTGCTAAATATATACCAAAAATTATAATAAACTAATATACACCATATATTACTTTACATACACCGTTTCTTTTACTAAAATATCCATGTTCTCATCTTCTTTTTCTTTCCTTTTTCAAACTTAAAACACAATTACCAAAAATTAGAAACTCTTTGCATCAAATTGAGTAAAATTTTACAAAATGAAATATATTTTTTGTACTAATATTGCAACTTTTATTAACTTTATGAAAAAAAATTCAATTTCAACAAAATTACTGTAATTTTACAAAATAAATCAACACTTCTAAATTAGACCATTATTTATGAATGTTTTCTTAATTGAAATTTTAGATTTCATGATTAAATAATTTATTAACATATCTAGTTTGTATCAAATTTCAATACATTTAAGAATAATTTGACTTTTTATATGCAGAAGTATTAAAAAAGCAACTATGAGAAAAGAGTAATTTAGTAATAAAATTTTATAGAAAAAATAATGGTGTAATTTAGTAATAAAATTTTATAGAAAAAATAATGGTGTATGTTAAGAAATTTTCGGTGTATAAATAGAATTTGTCTTTATGGTGAGTAATTTTTAGAAGTAAGGGTAAAAACGTAAAAAAATAAAAAAAAGTAGTCACCTACGTTGATCCCTCCCTTAACAATTTAAAAAATGTAGAGTGTCCTTAAAATTTGGCCTCCCCTTAACAGAAAATGGATCGTCAATAGCAATGCCCTTAATATCATTATTCATGATGAAATGCGCGGAAGCATAATCAGATCCGCCCGGCCCACAAAACCTTATAACAACGACCAAACGTCCCTTATTCTCAGTTTACCACAAGATTAGGGTTTGAGCCGCCATTCATCAGGTAAGCAATGGTTAAGTTTCTCAAGCCAAACAAGGCCGTTATCCTCTTGCAAGGTCGTTTCGCTGGTCGGAAAGCAGTTATCGTTAAGAACTTCGACGATGGTACTCGCGATCGTGCCTATGGCCACTGCCTCGTCGCCGGAATTCTCAAGTACCCCAAGAAGGTGATCCGCAAAGACTCTGCTAAAAAGACTGCGAAGAAGTCGAGGGTGAAAGCGTTTCTTAAAGTGGTGAACTACAGCCACATAATGCCAACACGATACACATTGGATGTGGATCTGAAGGATGTAGTCACTCTAGATGCCTTGCAGGCGAAGGACAAGAAGGTGGAAACTTGCAAGGAAGTAAAGAAGCGGTTCGAAGAGAGGTTCAAAACCGGGAAGAACAGGTGGTTTTTCACAAAGTTGAGGTTTTAAACTTCTTTTATTACTGTTTTGAGATCTTTTTTAGGGTTGATTTGGATTTATCCAAGTTTCTGTTTTGAATTCTGCTTTTGTTGCTTACTCATGGGATTATGTTGGATTATTAATATTGATATCGATGTTACTGCTTCTTTCTTTATTATAGATATTAATGTTGTCGATTGACTGATATTTCATGAAAAACACCAATACTCGGGTATTCTTTTCTTCATGTGTTGTTTGGTCATAAATCCTCATAACTTCTGTGAAAGGAAGTTTCTATTTCAAAATTGGGTGATTAGAATCCAATCACTTGAGTGAAAGCATAAGCTAGCTGTAAGCTAATACTTCCTGTTAAGGTGTTGGAGCATCCTAATATGGAGTTGCAAAAGGGTGCAAAACCTACATAGCTGTTTGCTACTGCCTTCCTCACAAAAAGGTTGAAAACCATTGAAACTGGAGCGAAGGAAGTTAAATGAACGAAGTTCTTTTTCATTGACGTCATTGATGGTTCTGAATTTCTTGTTCAGTCAAGACGTCATTGATGGTTTCATTTTTGAGATAGCAATTCAGGAACAAATTTTAGTTTTTCTACTCCAGTGTGATGCTTTTAGATAGCATATATGTTGGAAAGTTATCGACCATAGTTATCATACTGCGTGGCAAATAGTTACTGCTGATTGGCCAAGTAGAGTTTCAAATTAAAAAATCAATCCTCTTTCCTAATTTTTGGTTTTGTCCTACCCAATATTAGCTCGAGCAATGCTAAACACAGTCCTCTACGAGCGACTGTAAAACACTCGTTGCCTAATTGGTTGAAAAGGTGACAGCCTTGATTTTAAATTATTTTTATAAATGAATGTCGATCCCGTAGCCATTGAAACAACCAATCAGACAGCGAGTGGTTTGTACAGTTGTTCATAGGCGATTGTGCTTAGCATTCTCTATCAGAAAACAATGATTGTGGGTACCAAGACAAACACCCTTGCCTAAATGGTTAGGTGCTTTAACGTTAGTGCGCGAGGCCATAGGTTTGAAACTTGCGTAGCGTCACTCAAACAGACATTGACCAGGGGTATGTTGTTTACTGCATAATACTTACATAAAAGTACCAATTTCAAAAAGGAAAATCTATCAATGGTACCAATGTAACTAGTATGGATTAGGTGGAATTA
Source organism: Allium sativum (assembly GCA_030737875.1). Classification (NCBI taxonomy): domain Eukaryota; kingdom Viridiplantae; phylum Streptophyta; class Magnoliopsida; order Asparagales; family Amaryllidaceae; genus Allium; species Allium sativum. The sequence goes on from CM060916.1 coordinate 493,158,292, forward strand.
CTTATATAATCAATTCTATTTTATTTTTTTGAAAAAAATTTAGGCCGGTTCTTAAACTTATGCAATTAAGTTGCTTTTTAAAACTCTTTATAAATATAGGCTAATTGCCATGTCAGTGTCACTTTCTCCAAATTCTACTGCTGGTGGCAGTAGAGATGTAAAACACTGGTGACTGTGTGGAGCTGACATCACCCAAAGTTAAAAGTGGCCTAATTGCAAGTGTAAAAACTGTAAAATTAAGAAAGAAAATCCTTCAGAAATTGTAGCTCATGGGCATCCTTTTCAACAATGCTGCAGACATCCCTCCATACCCTAGTTGGTAACTTTTAAGTTTTAAACCATTAAAATCATTAAATAAACTTCTTTTTTAATTTAAATAATAGTAAAAAAATCGATATAAAACCATGAGCCGGACAAATCTGAAAAGATTCAAGTTTTATGCATGCTTGGAATTTTTTTAGAAAAATGCAATTGTCCTGCGTTTTTTGTATGATTTTTTGCAGTGTATGTTACTTACATTAAATCATAAATCCAGTCAATTGATAAGATCACTGTGACACAACATTTTGATTGTCTGCATGTGCCATTTTCAAAGTGCAGTGTTCAGTTTTTTTATTTCAAAATATTGCATATGTTCCGCATTTCTTAAAAATTATATTTTTGCATGTCTCATTTTTTTTTAAATAAGGTGGTGTTTATCTTTTCTCAAAGGTTTGCATTTTTGGTCATTTTTATTTCAGTATAATTTCCATTATTTTTCAGAAGCTCATATATACACATCGGCATGCGTGCCTACACACATAGATGTGTGTAACATCCTTTTAGTTTTAGCACATATGCGCAGGCTACAAAATATTGTAGATGTTCACCGTGAGCTACACTAATCTAAATCCAACAAGAATTTGTAGATGTTCAATCTACAAGCTTTTGTAGCTTATGCCTGTGTGCTAAAAGGGTGCTTTAAAACAGTGGGGGGGTGGGGTGTGTTTGTGTCTCTCTCTCTATATATATATACATGGAGAGAGAGAGAGTGTGAGAGAGAGATATATATATGCATAGACATATGACTTTTTATTTTCGAGCACCACCATTGAGTTAACAGCATTCCCAACGACTTAGAATGTTGCCAAAGCAACCTAAAAATTTGATCTAGCCGCATATTTAAATAAAGCCCGCTAACATAAATATTTTTTTTGGGTCTCAGCAGGCTAAAAAAGTAGGTTGCTGAGGCATTTATTTATTTTCTTAGTCAGTTTAAAATAAATTGGTTTAGTTGGTTTCTGTTTTCTCCGTCGAGGGAAGTTGATCAAGTTTGATTTGACTCCAACAATATGCCGTGGTAGTCAATTTTGCAGACCATTTGACAGTTCGATTGGGTAGCTGGAAAGTAACTTTTAATTTTCTGAAAGGAGGGGGAAATATGGAAAAATAAGTCTTCATTGTTATTTCAGACTTCTATGTGGAAATGAGTATTTTAGCTGAAATAAATCTGCAATTTTCTCTCTTTGAATCATATGCGTATGTTGTAGAAGTGCAGTGTTCTGTTTTTTATTTTTAAATATTGCAGATGAATTGCATGTTCTTGTATATACACATATATGTATACACATATATATGTATATATATATACATACATACGCGTACACACATGTGTGTGTGTGTGTATATATATATAAATATATATATAAATATATATATATATATATAGAGAGAGAGAGAGGAGGGTTCCACTATAACTTTTATATTGCACGTGAACTTTTCCTTTTAATCTCCACCACTCATTCTTTATAAGAGGTTTTAGAAAGAAAATGTATGCTCTCAGGTAGACCCATCGGAATATGATTTGGTCACAAATCTAATCCATTTACCGTGCTTGTATTGTAAATGGGTTGGTTCAAACAATTCATGAGATATAATGAGTGAATCTTAAGAAGGTTACTTGTTTTTAGAAGAGTTATAAATGGGTAATTCATTTAATTTGGACTAAGCATAATTCGTTAGTTCTATTGTTTAAAGATTAATACTTTTTTAATGCTACCTATGTACTCACATTTGTAGTTTTTCATAATGATTATACTGTTCTAGAAAAACAATTGACTGGGTTTTTATATTTGAACTTCACTTAGGCTTGAAGCCATTACTTTTTGTTAGGGGTGTTAAGCGGGCGGTCGGACTGGAAAGTGAGGTGTTCGTGTTCTGTTCTATTAGACTTTCGAACGTACACGGATCAAACGAGAAGTTGGTTCGGACATTGTACGTACGAGCCTTACGATGGACGGACAATGTTCGGATCGTAGAAAAACATCGAACGTTTTCGAACAAACATATTTTTATATATTTATTCTTGTTTTAAACTGTCTTAAATGAAAATCATATGGATACAGACTCGATAATTTACCGTTTCAGATCGAGTCGTACAACGGACTGTTCTGTCCTATTAACACTTCTACTTTTTGCTCAGTTTGTAGTAAACTGTGATATTATCTTAAAACCGAGCGAGATTTTTACTCAAGCACTTCTATCTAAATTATGGGCAGGATAGAAGATTTAGATATTCTATTTTTTGCATGAGTGTTGTAGTTTTTCATGGTGAATAACGATTACACTTAAAAAATAAAATGTTATATTGTCAAATTTATTTTCTGTTTTGTAGTAACTTTTTAATACTACTTCGTAATAAAGTGAGATTTTAATTGATGAGCTCTAACCTAAATTTTGGGATGACATGCAACACTCGAGTTCTTCATCTTGTGATCGTATGCTTTAATTTTTACATGGTGATAACACTTGTATTTACCATCTTTAAACATTTTGTTGGGTTAAATGAGTAAACTGCTTATTAGGAGTATTAGGTTAGACAGAACCGTAACGATCTCGAGTTTCTGATTGTTAAGTAGTTAATTTACAACTTGAGAAAAAAAAAATCAAGCTAAATAATTATAACATTCGTTGGTAGCATTTGTAGTTAGTGTTATCTTTAATTTTCATAGCATTTGGTAGAAATGCTACCATATCGCTTCTTCTCTATGGTGAGACAAGTGTCTAGGACACTTGTTAAGGTGCATGAAGCCTTCCATGCATGCATGAGAGACAAGTGTCTCATGTGTTGTCACCGCCTTAAGCCTCCTCTCCACCTATATAAAGTGCCTCTCCCCTTCTTCATTTCTTTTCACTCGTCTCCTCTTATTTCCTACCTTCTTCTTCCACCATTTCCATCTCCTTCCCTCATTCCTCCCTCTAAATTGGGCCCTAGACCTTCCTTCTCCCTCCTCCCCACTTTGGTCGTGATTACCTCCCTCCTCTCCATCCCATTCCTCCCCTTTAAACCCGAGCCAAATCCCCTTCCTCCACCACCTCCTCACGCCCATCTCCTCCCCCCATTGTGTCATCCACCACCACTCCACTCGGCCTCTCACCCACCACCAACTCGGGCACCAAGCACCCTCTTTCACCATCCGTTCTCGGCCACATCCTCACCCATCACAATCCCTAGCCGAGCCTTCTCTTATTTATTTTTAAAATAATAATAATAATAATAATAGAGGTAAAGAAGTCGGTGAGGAAAGATAGTCCGGAGCAATCTCGGTTAGCTAGGAAGTCCTACCGTAAAGTTAGGTGGAGTGGAACCCCAAAGTGAGAAACTCTTCACTTATATTATTTTTGTACGGATGATATATTGATTGCCGTGAATTTATGGTTAATTAGTTATTAAACGAAGTGTAAGCGTTAATTACCAAACGCTTATAAATATATGATGTGATATATGCTGTGATATGGTTGAATGGATGTTATAGTTGTTAGTAATGATACTATGTCATACTGCACATATTACACCCAGCTGTGTGGAATTATATAGGTATTGGTTAAGTCTGATGCTTATTGGATAATATAAATAAATTTTTTACTCATTTAAATATGGTGTAAAATAAAAGTTGGAATTTTCTGTTTAAAATCGGATAGAAGTGAAATTAAGGTGATTATGAAACACTTTAGTAAAGGTGTAAGTTTATTTGAACAGAGTTTGAATATAAAATTGTATGTTCAAATTTAAATTGGTTAAATCGATTTCGTTTTGAAATTGAGTTTGGTTTAACTATATATATGATGCTTTAAACTTAAACCAAATGTTCCATTTAGCTTATATAATATTTAATTTGGGTTTTGGAATGTTTTGAGCTTCAAAAGGGTAATTTTTGAAAAATATTAATACTTTGTTAATTGAATAATGTTATAATATTTATTAAAAATAAATATTTAAATTTAAAATTGAAATTTTGAAATATTGATTTGAAAAAGGATTATATATGTATGAAATAGTTTTCTGACTTATTTTGAAGTAAATCGGAATATTTTTAATATGAAGTTAAAATACGGTTAGAAGAAAGCCTGTCGCGCTGCGGTGGTTCGCGAATTTTGGTTGTATATAACGTTGTATACACAATTATATGATTTTTGTTTGATGATAACAACCAAATATATATTATTATAAATGTGTTTGTTATTGTACTGTTTCATATATACATTACAAACAAGAATATAATATTTATATTTAAATAGTATACGACTGTACAGAAATTCAAATATTCACACAGTATTTTATTTAAATAGAATATTTTATTTCAAACAGTACAACTCTTGTAACTCCTTTATTTGTACACTCCACTGATATATTTCATTTCATACATATACAATTTCATACACAGTTTCTCACTACAGTTTCACTCTGTCACTCAGTTTACAGACTCATATACATATACAAACTGACACATGTACACTACTACTTCATCTTCTGTCTTATATCTTCTGTCTTCACAGTTTTTCGTCAGTCCAGTCATCTACACCTGTCATATACAGAAACACACACACAATATTTGGAACATAAATAATTTTAAATTCTAGCAGATATAATTTTTATTTTAAAAATTTATTTGGCTTAGAATTTTGGTGTGTTTCTCATCATTTTTCATGACTCGATCTGATTTGTATATATCCATCTAGTGCTCACATATATATTGCATACACACGATACATGTGTACACATACATGTGTATGTATATACACATATCTCTATGTAGAGGCAATCTAGTCAGACTTTTACAGGGACAGGAAAATTAGTCTGATGGCTGCATGTACACACATGTATAAATATACATATGTGCACTGCCTCGCCAATCAGAATGCAGTATAGCATCTGAGGAGCAGCCATGTGGACCAACTCGACTCAGTGCAATCCTAGAGCAACATCATGGACAAACACCATCAAATCTGAATATGGTCTAGCCAGCAAAGTCCAAATAGACAGCAGTGTAATTGACATGTCAAGTTCATGTTTTCAACAAATACAATGATGTATACAAATATGGTGAAACAGCATGCACAAGACAGCGAGCAACAAAATGGAGCATTGGGGCATGGGTGCATTCAGGTGTGAAATCAACATGAATTTCATGTTGCAATAGACATAGCAGCAGTTTTATAAATGGTGTTGCAGTTCATATTCAAGTCAGACCAAAGTTCAAACAATATCAGCGCACACAAGTTGGCACATCAGTAACAATGTTGGTCAAGACTAATACAAAGTCGAGCACAAAGATTGGAGCAGCTGCATGTATATACAAACAGCCCAGACCAAGATAACAAGTATAAGTAGCATGTCATACAAATGGTCGTACAAATGGGGCAAGTACAAAAATGTTAAATTCAATGTTTCACAAATCATGCAGGGACAAAAGTTTTTGGGAAGAATTCAATTTTGCAAAACATTTTATTATGTCCTCAAATTACAGTCCATTTCAGTTAAGGGAAAATAAATGCAAGCAGCAAAGTGAGTATGGGCTTCATGTGTCAAGGATCATACACAAAACTGGGTGCGCGGCCTCAGATATGAATGAAAGCACTATACATTGTTCACTTAACTCAGCAGTATGAAGCATGGATATACAAGTGGTCATACACATGCAACAATGAAGTATGGAACCACCGTGTTGTGATGGAGAAGTCAGTACAACATGGTGTAAGTGCAACTAGTCAACCAAGTTTAATTACAGGTGAAATAGTGGAATAACAATGATACATATACATGAAGCTAGAAGAACAATGCACAAGTAGGGTATAACATGGAACGTTATTTAAGTAAATTTTCTCAAGTGCAAATTTGTCAAGTTCATTTGGTCTCAAGCACATACACAATAAGATAGGCAGATTTCAAAATGATTCCAATTTTCAAATGGACACATATGCACCAAAATCAGTGAACAAATCAGCAGTGGTTATGTGTGAAAGCAATCAAGTTTTTGGGAAAAAAATCTTGTCTTTCTAGTTTTTACAAAGAGCAAGAATATTTGGAAATTAGTCTTTGCAAGATTAAACCTTTCCAATTATGAAATCAATTAAACAAGAGGCATGCTTTAAAATTGGAAATTGCATTTTCAATCTACAATTCGCAGAGATACATCTTTTGTCTCAAAGAAGTTTTTTTAAATAATTCAATACGGTTTGCCAGAAATCAGTGTTCTTTCGGAAAGAAAACAAATTCGTAGTTTCCAGATTTTCATCACACATTCAAGGCAGTTTTTTAAAGCATGGGAAGTTTTTTTTTTTTTTTTTTTTTTCAATTCGAAGAGCATATATTTTGGAAATCAATCAATTTGGTAAATACATTGGAGGCCAAGAACAATACTAGGTTCATCAACAAACAAGGGCAACTTTTTGAAATCATTCTAAGCCGATTATTCAAGGCATCAAAAAGAGGAAATCGAGCCAATCAATCAAGCCATTAATACGAAATCAGAGAGTTATTTTAGGGTTCGTTTTACCCTATAAATTGCACCATTTCCTCATTGGCAAGCGTATCGAAACTACAAGCAACTCAAGCAAGAATTCAAAATCAAAAATTACTCACAGTTTCGATCGAGAGAAAGAGAGAGAGCAATCCCAAATCGAAGCATTAAGCCACAAAGATTCGAGCATCAGAAAATCGGATTTCATCAATCAAGCAATTGCGATTCGATTTGGAGCCAACGTTGGAAAACCCTAATTTCAATTTCCATTTTCCAGCCACCATTTCTATTTGCATAGAGATTGGGCAAAAGAAGAAGTGGTGCAACCAATTGAAGTGGGCCGGTCAAGATTAGAAAGGGCTTAAGGGTTTTTAATATAAAAGGGGGTTTTCTATTGTTTTTGTTTTTATTTATTTTATTTGAATTTGAGTTGTAAAACAAACGACCAATTACTAGTGTCTGTAAAAAAAACAAAAAAACTAGGGAATCTAGTTAGGGATTTAACTGGCAGTTTACTAGAGTCTGTAAAAACTAGGGTTACTGGCTACGGGGTTGTAGCTAGGGGAAATCTGATCTAGGGGATATAGATCAGTCTAGGGTTTTGAGCGTAGGATTAGAATAGGAGCGAGGGGTTCGTGAGTTTACATGGTCTTGTAAGCGGGATCTGTTCTATTACCTAGTAAAAATCTTAGGAATGCAGCAGTAGGCATGATTTTACGGAAGCTGGATATATCTTGTGTCATTTACCTTTCTGCATTTATTTTCTGCTGCATTCTGTGATCTGATATTTTTAATATCTCGCTTAATTTTCAATAAACCCTATTCACCCCCTTCTAGGGTTAATCTAGATCCAACAATTTTGACCTTAAACTTGAAATGGATATAGCGAATACATTTTAAAACGGATTTTCTTGAAACGAAAAACATTTTCTTTCTAATGGTAATAGTTTTCAAACGAAAAAGGAATTTTCAAATTTCAATGTATAGTTTTCAAGATATGTTCAAATTAAATTTAAATAAAAATCGTAGTACTGCAGTTTGAAGACCAAATTTAGAAATCAGCTAAAATGGCTATTGAAAAATCATTAGAAATAAGAAATTTTATTTTATAAAGCATATTAAATGTTTTAAAAGTGATTTGGATTGAAATTATGGAGTTTTAAAGTCATTTTCATCAAACTAGTTAAATAAGCCAATTAGCAATGCTTTTTTATTTAATAATGGGATTTGAAAGGTTTACACATAATAATCTTTACCCAAACCTCGTTAAACCATTTCTAATGAATAATGAAGTGTTTTTAATGATAAATGGGAGTTTCAAAATTTAAGATTAAGTTGGGTCTTAATTGAAGTCCTGTATATTCATTATTGTTTAAATGACGCTTATTATTTGGGAAGACTGGGATCAGAATTTCTATCTGAAAACCATTTCGAATAATAATACGACGTAATGGAGCATAGGAAGATAAAGAAACGGTGTTTGAAGACCGGGAACCTTCACATCAGAAGGACTTGCTCCTTGATGGCCTCAAGTGGATAGTTTCCTTCTTGAGATTTATTATTTATATTATAGCAGTAGTCCGGACGTATTTGGAGAATTTCTGGATTTATAAGGGAAACTCTCCTTTATTGGACGAGGAATAAACCGCTTTTGGTTTCGTTCAGTCCCAAAACGAACTTGTATGAACGTGTGTCTGATATTGTATTTTGTAATGTATTGATTAATCTTTACTAAATATATTTCTGTTTGGTGACGGAGAATTTATTCTTTTAGCTTAACACTCTTTTTTGAGATGTACAAGCTCAAAGGTGATATGGTTAGTGATATGTGCAGTTAATACCTCGCTATTAACCCGCCATAACCCTACAATATCATGTAGCAGATTTCTACCGCTACGCTATTTCCAAATAGCCTTTCTGCTTTAAGCCCAGCTATATTCCGATATTCCTGCTATATCCTATTATTTTGGCTACATTCATCTATTTCTACTACATCTCCTATAAAAGAAATGAATTTAAAAATGACATTTATACATTATAAAATTTATAAAATTAGTTTTAATATATTTTTAACATATTTTTTCAGGATATTAAAATATTATAATATTTTATTAAATTTAATGAAGCTTTATAAAAGTTTATATTTATTTACATATATTTGTTTACGATTTTATTTAAAATTAAGAAGTACTAATTATAATTAAGTTGAATGCGAAATTTCCATTTATTTATCATTTAGATATTTGTAAAAGCATTAAATACGAGTTTTATACTCTGTTTTGGACTCATTCGCTGTATCTTGATATTTTCTCACTTTATCCTCGCTACAACTTTTTGCACCTTCGCCGCGTTGGATCCGCTGAGCACTTTAACAACACAATTAGTGATTGTCAATTATATGTTATGAAATGGAAGTGTGGCATGTTAAGTGTTTGAGCTGCAGATGATCAAAACATGACTTTAGGGTAAAGCGTAGCTTTGTGTAACAAGACTTTGTCAAGCCTCACATCCCAGAAATGACCGAAACAGGAGTAGTGCTGCAAGGTTATGGGGTTTGCAACCCTTAGGTATGACCATTTTCTTTTAGATATTTTTAAAGTGATACCATGGTATAGGGCCTAGGTATTTTACTTATGTGTTTAATGGTACGGGTCCCCGGTTAAAGGTTGGTAACGATCGGGAGGTGACATACTCGTGACAACTAGTTATCTAGTTATAGAGATAACCCGGTCTTGTGTTGGCAGAGAACCAGTCAGGATCTCGGGACATCCCTCTAGGGGTGTACCCATCGGATAAGGATGTTTCTTTGGTTGGTCATTTGTTGGAAATCCATTCTCCAAAACGAACCCATACGGTTTTAGTTGTATACCTATGTCAGTATAATAATATGAGATATTATACTGGCTAAGATTAATACATTTAATTGCGAAGTGAATCCACACTCTGTAATAATAATAATATCAAATGGTTTTCGCGTATCAAGCATTTTTTGTTATCATAAGAAGAAACCTCGCCCATGTTTGCGATTCATTGTGTGTGTCGCGAAACCTTATGGTAGCTTCATTTTCCAAAATATACGATTTTTCTGCACAAAACAAATATTTTGAATTTCTCACACTAGTCCGATGACTGATCTGGAGTTTATTGTTCTTTCTCTAAACTCTGGGTTCCCCTAATTTTTACACGGGCATCCTAGTAGTCATGTTTCAAGTGGAGTGCTTAGAGGATCCTTTTGGTTTGGAGCTTAGAGGTGAAGATGGAGCGTTTTGGATTCACTCGCATTTGTTATTTTCCGTTGTTCATTTTTTATTCCAGTATTTTGTGTACTGGATATGTATAGTACTCTGATCTAGTTTTGATGTAACCTTTATGTAACTTCATGTTATATTAACGAAGAAGTTATTATGTTCCATTGTGTTTGTTTCTAATGTGTTATTATCCCAAGTGATGTGGACTCTGATATTTGAATCTCCGACATTTGAATACTAGGAGATATTAAATGTCGATTTTCGAAGGTTAAAAGTCCAAGTCGTTACATCGTGGTATCAGAGCTTTGGTTTATACAAAGCTTATGAGATATAACTCCTTAGATAACTCATTAGAGATAGATTTAGTAATGCCCTAAAATGAGTAGAATCCAAAGAGAGCATAAAATCTAAACTATTTAATGTTCCCTAAGATATCTCGTATGTATACCCTAATAGCATTTTCGTACTATTTACAGATAATGGAAAATGAGTGGAAGAAGAGGACGAGGTAGGGAAAGGAGCGGTACCACCTCAAATGGTCGCAACACTATAGTGGTTGATGAAGTTGTATTCAAGATCATCCCAACACCAATCTTCCAGTTCTAAACAAGCATTACATAAATTTGGATGGAAAACCGTTCAAAGGGGAAGAAGATGTCATCGAAGCTCAAGCTTGGATTCATTCGTGTGAAAAGATTTTCAAAGGGTTAATCTTGGATGATAACCAGAAGAGGTTAATGGCTACTTGGCAACATCAAGAAGAAGCTTCAGCTTGGTGGGAAACCACCACCCTGGAAAGATCGGAGGATGACTTTTCACATGAACATTTTAAGGAAGTTTTTGAAGAAAGGTACATGCCTTCAGCAGGAATATCCAGAATGTATCAGGAATTCATGGATCTAAAGCAAGGAGACATGACTTTCGACGAATATATGAACACGTTTAATAAGCCATCTCGTTTTGGACCCGAGTTAGTTAACACCCCTTTGAAGAAAAGCAAGAGATTTATCAAAGGAATGGAGAAGAAATACCATGAACGGATGATGACACACGTGAAACAATCGTTTGTTGACGTGGTAGACATGAGTTATAGGTATGCTACTTTGGACAAGTAGAATGCACTAAGAGAAGGAAGGCAACAACAACAAAAATAGAAAAAAGAGGAAGTTTGGTGGGAAGAAGCCTGGAAAAAACAAAGGAAAGAAAGAATCCCGTGGATATCAACTTAAGGATATTGCGTGTTTTAATCGTTAGGAGAAAGGACACAATTCAAATAACTGTAAAAAGCCATGGAAGTTAGGAAGGCTTGATCAGGGAGTCGGGGAATGTTATTATTGCCATAAGCTAGGGAGTATGGTCAAGGATTGCCCTATAATAAAGGAGGAAGAAGTAGCGAGGGTTTATGCTATCAACGAAGGTTCTTCAGCTTCAAATGATTAAAAAGGAAAGGGAGTTTTGGAAGGCAATATTTTCATTTATGGTAAATTTGTTAGAGTTTTATGCGATGCCGGTGCTACACATAGTTTATTTCAAAACGAACGGTAGAAGAATTGAAACTCGGAAAATTTGTTGATAAACCACTTTGCGTAAGGAATTCGGTAGGAGGTCCCACTAATCTATGTCTACATTGTAAGAAAGTTCCTGTCTCTCACTCGCATCATAAATTCCCTTTTAGTCTATTTGTTCTAGATGTTGACGAGTTTGAAATTTTACTTGGAATGAATTGGTTGACTAAGTACGGAACAAAGCTAGATTGTGTAAATAGAAATATCAGTAAAAAATGAAGTTAGGAAATTTTATCAAAATATCTTGTGAAGAGCCTAGTCCGAAAATGGACAGTTTGATGTATGCCTTGGGTTATCCTAGAATTGACATATAAACTGTACTTGTCGTTAGAGAGTTTGCTGATGTATTTGAAGAAGTTTAAAGCCTCCCTCCGCATAGAGAAATCGAGTTTAGAATCAACTTAGTACCAAATGCCAGACCAGTTGTCCATCGTAGTCATAGAATGGAACCAAGGGAAAAAGATGAGTTAAATCAACAAATCAAACAACTATTGAAAAAGGGATTTATACGACCGTTTGAGCTGGGGGTCAACTGTCGTGTGTAGACTATAGAGATCTTAACAAGCAAACCTTAAGAACAAATACCCTCTACTCCGAATAGATGACCTATTGAGTGGTGCTCGATTTTTCACAAAAATGGACCTAACCATAGGTTCCCATCAACTTAGGATTGTAGAAGATTGTATCCATTTAACTACTTTCAGAGGTCCTGATACCTTCTACAAATGGCCAGTAATGCCTTTTGGATTAACTAATGTCCTCGCCTATTTCATAGACTTAATGATTAGAGTATTTCGAGATGTATTGAATAATTTGTACTGGTTTTCATTGACGATATCCTTCTCTACTCCAAAACCGAGGAAGAACACACTAAGCATTAAGGATTGTTCTGGAAGTATTAAGATGAAATGTGCTAATGCGAAACTTTCAAAATGCCATTTTTGAAAAAGAGAGGTAAAGTTTCTTGGGCATATCGTATTCGAGAAAGGAATCTCAGTTGACTTAGGGTAGATTTCTGGTATGGAAACAACCAACAACTCCAAAGGAAGTCCGAAGTTTCTTTGGGCTGGCTGAATATTACAGTAAGTTCGTTTAAATTTTTTCTAAGATAACTTCTCCCCTAACAAAGATAACGATGAAGAATGCAAAATTTTGGTCTCCCAAGTGTGAAGAAGCCTTTGAAGAACCGGAGAAAAGATTAACCTCTACCCAGTGCTATCCATTATAAATGGAAATAAAGGGCTATCTGTTTACACAGATGCTTGCAAGGAAGGAGTCAGTGCAGTCTTAATCCAAGAAGGAAGAGTGATTTCCTATGCAAGTAGATAACTAAGAACACATGAGAAAAATTTACCGACCCATGACCTAGAGCTACTAGGTGTGATGTTGGCTTTAAAGATCTGGAGGCACTATTTGTTAGGAGAAAAATTCGAGTTATTCACCGATCACAAATCCCTAAAATATCTGTTTACCTAGGAGGATTTAAGTTTAAGACAACAACATTGGTTGGAATTTCTAGCATATCATGATCTAGATATTCTATACACACCTAGAAAAGCCCAATGTGCTAACCGATGCGTTAAATAGGAGGCACGCTGTCATTGCCTATCTTGTTATCACCCCAACTCTTATGGAGAAGATTGTCAGTAAGCAAAGTAAGGATGAATTTCTACAAAGGGTTACTAAGAGTATACGACAAGGCGAGAATTCAAGTTTTGAAATTGATGATAAGCGCATTTTGAGATTGAAAGGAATAATTTTTGTTCCAGACATTAAGGAGCTCAAGCAAGAAGTTTGGGATAAGTGCCACAAGTCTAAATTTAGCATCCATCCAGGAGTCAACCAAATAAATCGTGATAACAAATGTACATTTTGGTGGAGGATAGTAAAGAAGGACATGTCCATATATGTTAATCAGTGTGCAACTTGTCAACAGAATAAGGGTGATCAGCCAAAGACTGCAGGATTGCTTCAATTTTGGGAGTACCAAAGTGAAAATGGAATCAAGTCTTTACGGATTTCTTCGATGGATTGTGTAACAGCCCGCAAATCCGTACTATCTGAGTTGACTACATACATCACACGTCCAACCCAAATATCACAGAAATACGAATCATTTTTTTAGAAGAAAAAGATAGAAGAAGAACAGAAATAACAACACAGAATCTCACATCGCAGCGGAACAAAATATATTATATCATAACTTTTGAAATACAAAATTTTAACTGTATAGCATACATTTATTAGAGTACAACACTTACAACACAGTGGAAATAAAAATACTATATATCTAACACCGAAGCCTCCTGCTCCAAGCTCCTTTAGATAGATCTGTAAAATCCTGAACTACTTGACTGCCCGTACAAATTTGGGCACCCAAGAGTTTAGGTAAAACAAAACAAAATAAACTCTGGGTCAGTCATGGGACTGGTATGAGTAAACAATTTAAAACAGTTTGAGAAAATAAACCATATCTCATAAGACCACGCCGTATAACACGGAATGAGTTTTTCCCTTATGAGAATCCAAAACACTTGATTCAACTTTCAAAATACTTTGAACAAAAACGATAAGCTTTATGTCAAAACTATTTTGATATTATAATAACGTCTAAATCAAATAAATAGAAATCTAGTGGAACGTTTGCATCTCACGTTCCACATGTATATAATATACAATCAAAACCCCGAGCAATTATTGGGTAATGCATTTCTAACTATGACAAGGTATGCAACCACCTTCCGATAGTGTATCTCTAGAGGTGAATACACTGGGTTCAACAAGAACATCTTGTAACCTGGCCACACATGACCGACCACTCATTTCGCTTGAGTGTATCGAATGTACATCACCAATGGTTGGGATCAACAATCGTTTCCTGAATGGGACAACATCGAATAGAATAAAGAATGAAATGAATTTCTCTAGATATGTGATGATACACCCTAATTGGGAGCTACCCACTTAGCCATGCTGCCTGCCCGATTTCTGTCATTTCCTGGTTGTTGAGGCCTGAGGCTACGATTACTTAACATTCATTTAGCATAATCACTTTGATTGCCACATTGTCAGATCCGTTAATCATTAATTGATTTGCACAAATATATTCTGGATATTATGCTAAGAGAATAAATTCTCTGCCACCATACATATTTATACAGACCAACATATGCGATCATTGGAAATACTCTGTCAGACATTCATCCATATACATTCGTTCTGGGATTGAACGAAACCGAAGGCAAAATTTCCATTAATGTAAAAAACTCTTGCACTTTACTCCGTCTTCGATTATCTTCATATAATCTGATTCTCAATGCTACTGCCAATACGGAGTGATTCTCGGATAATAATCCAACCGGTCTCTCCATATTGACAACGATATTGGTAGATACTTCGATAGTCGGTTATTTAACTATCGAAGAAAACAAACATTCATTCAAAGCATCAAACAAATCACTGGGCCTTTTAATTAATATTTCATTAATTAAAACACTTCTCCATTTCCTTATCGATATTCGTTAACACGATATTTTCGATAATCATTTTGGCCTCTTACGCTATTTAGAAAACATTTTCATATACCGACTCAATTTATTTTCTATACATAGAAAATATCTTCTATTTATAATTGGAAAACATTCCAATTACTTATCTCTCTTCCCGACTCGTTTGTTTCCATACTTTGGAAATATTTATTATTATTTTCCAAAATTCCACTTCCTTGGGTTAAAACGAATGTTGTGTAAAACATCGTTACGACAACCCAAAATACTGCATTCAACTAATCTTATTTAAACATTTATCTTCGAGACTGAATCTTGCTATTTATCAGTTAAAAATGAAATCAATCAAGTTGGGGTATAACTACCTCTCAGACCTTGACTGAAAACATCATTAACTTCAAAACAGACAAGACCACTTAACTCGAATAATCAACACCATACAAACTAATTATTCATTTTTAAAACGTATATACATTTCTCTTTCTATTTTTACCAGATTTAATTATAGAATTCCTTTTGGTTTATAATATTCTCTTTTAAGTTCGTTTCCTTATCGAATTCCATATATATCGATATATTGATTTCTAGTTATCAATTTTTCTTAAAAATATTCTATCTCCTTAAACTTCCGGAAAATTTCGCCATAACCTCCTTTGTACCGGTTAATAGTTCAAACCTCAACTCGCCTCTCTAGGCCCTTTCCATTCAAAAAGAAAATCAAAAAGCCAAGTGGCTTGCCGATTTGGCGCATAAAACCTCATATGAAATTTAAACATCTACCTTTTTGTCGGGCACACGAATTATAGTCTTCATACACTTTATTCCATACATGTCTAACCCATATACGTCCATTCCCAATTTATTCTAACTCAATCTAGTCATTTTAATTCAATTCGTTAATTAATTCTCTAATTAGCTCTTTTGCCTATTCCACATTTTAAATGAACATATCACGTTCATATACTATTTTTAATTTATTTATAAACCAATCGAATTCCATTTTTAATTCAAGTTTCATATTCGATTTCGAATATAAATTTACAAACCCAATTTACTTATGCAAAGCCCAATTTCAATTCAAACTCCATTAACTAATTATTATTCAAACTAGTTAATTCTATTCAATAATTAACAAAATCTGATTTTTGTTTCAAAAATCATTTCATTACTCCACTTGAGTTCAGATATATTTTATAACTCAGTTTCCTATAATGAATTCCAATTCCCTTTGAAATAAATTATTTTATTTAATTTTATATAACCGAATCCCAATTATCAATCCGTTGGTTTTTCTCAGTTCAGTTTATATTCCGAATTCTGGAAGATAATCAATCGTCCCATTTCAAAACACTTTCCAGTTCACTTTTAAATTCATACTTGAATTTAAACGTCTAAATTATCTAATGATAATTTATTTTACTAGATTTATAACATCGTTTGTAAATCCAACTTCCTTGTTTTATATATTAAAACAAGTTTTCCATTTCAAATTCCATTTGAAATCCAATTCCTTTTATGTTCTGAATTCGAGAATAAAAACTGATGTTTCCTTTTCGAAATGATTTCAACTTTCTATTTTTAAATTCAAATTTGAATTTAAAATTTCAAATTATCTTCTGATAATTAATTTGCCACAATTATAACAACGTTTATAAATTTACTTGTTTTATATATTAAAACAAGTTCCATTTAAAAATCTATTTAAAAACCAAAATCTTATTTTGGGATATTCTATTTATTTTAACTTATCCATATATAACATAAAATCTATTTTCATATTTAAATTTAACTTCTATTTAATAAAATCCTAATATTTTTCTAGACATATTTTATTTAAATAAATTTGAACTAATCGAATTCAAATCATAAATCCTTATGGATTTATTTTAGTTCAATTTATATTCTGAACATCAGAATAAATTTCATCATTTACTTCTTTAAAACGATTCCCCATTTCTATTTTTAAATTCACATTTGAATTTAAATATTCAAATGATAAATTTTCCACTTCATTTATAAACACGATCAATAAATTCATTTTAAATTCCCTGATTATCCAATGAAAATCATTCCATTTTATTTATAAACAACGTTTATAAATTTATTTGAATTTCCTGTATTATTTAATTTATAAACATCGTTTATAAATTCACTTCAAATCCCGCATTATTAACTTATAAACAACGTTTATAAATTCACTTCAAATCTCGCATTATTAATTTATAAACAACGTTTATAAATTCAATAGTTGTTTTATATATTAAAACAAGTTAATATTTTTACAACGCATTCTAAATTCAAATTCCATTTTAGATAAATAGTTTTTTCCCTTTAAATCTCAAATATCATTTTCATGATATTTTTATATGTCAACATTTTAGCCCAGTGATATTTAAACATTCAAAAACACACCATTATCAACCATAGGTTTTCTAACACATCATATATGATAATATATATGAAAATAAACAAATAAAAATATTTTTGAGGAATCCAGTTGGATTACTCCAACCTGTTTTCCTGCATCCACATACGTTAGCCAACATAAATAATACCCATCCAGCTTCGAGGCAGGATATCGCGGTATAGAAGGTCATCCACTATCATAGCGCGGTGGCGCATAGGGTCATCCGCTAATGATACTGCGGGCATCCGCTAATGGTACTGCGAGAATCCAATCACCAATAATATTTATAATAACCACAAACCAATCCTAAATAACTAATATATGTTTCATAGCCACAATAATATTTTAATGCAACCAAACAACCAATAGACAAATATTTTTTACAAATAAAAATAATTCTAAATAAAAACGGAGTGAGATTTACTCACCGAAATTTGCATTTGTCGACTATCTGTTTATTTCCAAATCATCTGCTACGAGTCTTCTCGAATGAATTCGCACCTACGATAATTTGATTTAAATTTACTGATTAACATTTATTTATTTAAATGAACTATTTAAACGAATAAATAAATTTCCTATATTTTACTTCTTTTAATGGTCACTAAATTAAATTTAACTTAACCAATATAATTAAACTGTTCTATGTGTTATTAAACCATTTATATATTTAACGTTTAAATAAATAAATAACAAATTTAATTACCTGTTATTATCTCTAATGCTTCTTCCTTCTATTATAACAAATTCGAGCCCTCCTTTCACTGTACAACTCATCAAAATCACCACTACATAATTCGAGCTTACATCATCCTCAGCTTATGAGTTTTCTCGACTAGTCTCAAGATCAAACCTTGTATGACAAGATTATCAAATTTTAATTACCCGATTATATTATTGCTAACTAATTAAATTTTAAATAAGGAAACCACTATAAACTAATTTAATTAAATTACCTTAATACTCCATTCACACTATCTCCTTGAATTAGCAACACATGCCACCATCCTTCCCTAGCACGACAATGGCCAGATCCGATAAAACCCAATTCCTAAAATTACAGTCGAACCCCTTCCTAGAACAAATTCACGCAACAACCCCTTCCCAATCGCAACCTTCTTCTGTCGACGCACTGCAAGAATTAAGTGCGACTTGTATTCGATTGGAATACCTCGAAATCACTGTCAGTCGCCACCTTCATGTAGTCAAATCCCATATTTGAACCCCCAACGATCACCAAAGTCGCATCGTTCAACAAAGAAAACAACCACTGTAAATGATGCGTTCCAGCAAGTTTCGTCATCCTGCGTTCACTCAAACATCCCGCATACACTTCGACATCACTGACTCGCCAGAACCCCAAAATTTGGAAATCCCTAATCGACGCTGAACCCTAGGTCGACAGTTCAAGCTTAGACAATTTTCCCTCATTCTCTTCGATGTTCGATCCTCAGGGGATCACGATGAAATCCTGGGTCGAAATGGGACAATCGAATATCTCAGCCAAACTGCGAGCTTCAAATACGAGGCTTTGATTCACTGAGAAATGGAAATAAAGAGAGAAAGGGATATCGGCCATTTTTATTTGTGTTGAAACTATTCGATTTTCACATGAAATGGGAAGAAATGCTTTTGAAAGTGGACTTTGATTTATATTCTTTTTTTTGAGAACGATGGGAAAGAATCGACCTTAATTTTTTCAGAGAAAGGAAATGAAAATAAGAAGGGGGTTTGTTGCGTTTAAATAGATGAAGATTACTTAGGTAGTAAGGAATAGGTAAGTAGCTTAAGTACAATGTAATTAATTTGATTTGACTTCTACTTGATACGATTTGATCTTGATCTTATCCGTATTATTTTATAATAATATAATTTGGGGTAATGAACAACAATTCGAACACAACAACCGGCGTTTCTAGCGTTATACAACTATTTTGAACACACTGGAACAGGTTTTCGAAGTCAAGTTCGATCGTATGGGGAAGATATTAATTTAAATCTATATAAATTAAATTTCAAACAAATAAATTCCTCGAAAATAAATAAATTTATTATCGTTCATATTTCAAATAAAATTTATATAAATTATCTGAATTATTTTTGGTTCAGTTCTTACTTCGAAATCAATTATATTTCGTATTACGATATTCTAATATATTCGATATTAAATCAAAAATTGATTTTTAAATTGATAACTTAATATAAAAATTCATTT
The DNA here is from genome assembly GCA_030737875.1 of Allium sativum. Lineage (NCBI taxonomy): Eukaryota > Viridiplantae > Streptophyta > Magnoliopsida > Asparagales > Amaryllidaceae > Allium > Allium sativum. Next base: position 493,178,012 of record CM060916.1, read on the forward strand.
ATATTATCAACTCAATATTTAAAACGATATTAAATATTTAAAATTAGTCGATTAGAAATCTGGGTCGTTATAGATTGCCCTGAACTCGGAAAGGTAATGAATGAATTTGGGTTATTGTTGATCAACTAACCAAAAACGCTCATTTTATCCCGGTGAAACCTACCAAAACTGCTGCGAGCCTGGCAGAATTATATATAAAAGAGATTGTTAGGTTACGTGGAATACCAAGTAGTATTGAAGTGATCGAGATTCAATCTTTATTAGCATTTTTTCAGAAGCATTTCAAGCCGCATTGGGAATAAGACTGAAATTCAGCACTGCCTAGCATCCACAAACAGATGGTCAAATAGAAACGGTTAACCGGATTTTAGAGGATCTTTTACGAGCATGCGTCCTTGACTTTGGAGGTTCATGGGAAATTCATTTACTCTTGGTTGGATTTTCTTATAGTAATAGTGTAACAACCCGAATTCCGACAGACCAAATTTTCTTCAAAATTCTAATCTATCGAAACTCGTGTTGGTTTGCTCTGGTATCCTGCAAAAAAACAGAGATATAAAATATATTAGAGCCCAGAAAACATCTCATGGTGGAGTGGATAAAATATAATGTAATCAAAATATAGCCTTACCGTAGTAATAATAATACCTTACCAGTATCCAAAGCTATCATATCTCTGCCACAAATCTAACCTGCGAGTATGTTATGAGGTGTGGGGGTCAGAACACAAGTTCTGGTGATTGGATTTAAACTATACACTTTGGATAATCCTACATATACCGTTCAGTTACATTTTCTTGTTTATTAGGTTACTTTGGTTATCAGCACTCAAGGCTTAAACACAAGTCATACCCATCTACTTCCCAGTGGATTAACCTAATACAGTATATATGTAGCTACCCCCCCCCCAATATTGAGGTACACCCCATGGTATCCCACTCGCATGGTCTCCACCATAATGCCACAGAAATGTACGCAGTTCCTCATCCTACGCCGGAGTGACGTACGGATCTCTATATAACAATGTTGTGTTCCGTATATATCTGTCATTACTATGCTATGTAAGTGTACAGAATGCCACCTTCGATCGAATCAGATTCCATCAAAGAGTAATGCTCTCAAGTCTACGATACACCACCTAGAGCAGACATGCATGTATCTAGACATTCCCACATACGCATCGTCAATTGTATTTGATGCCTTAAACGCACATAACCTCTAATGTGCACCGAGTTCCGTGGTAGGGCTGTACAAGAAACACAGAACTTGGTCGGGAGCTTTTCCATATCTGTACAGGCCCGCTTTTAAGAGCCCTAAAATACAGAATCCTTCAGGTCTATTTTTCATGGTGGCTATGGGCTCACCTTGGCCTCTTCCTCAACTAGTAAAGACTACAAGAGCTAAGCGACTTTCCCCTAACAAACAATCTAAACATCCAGTTGGCATCTCCCCTCAACCACCGTGCCTCGATAGTGAAAGGTGGATGGCGTCTTGGGTTTAGCTCTAGTCTTTTCGCATCCCACTGGTTGTCGATGATGGGTACCCAATGATCTACTATCCTTGTTGGTCATGACCCCTACCTCCCTGTTGAGGCGATCGCCAAATCACCCTAGTGTCACCTCGTCACAACTTTCTGACTACAAAGCTACTTTTGTAGTCAAGGCTACTCACCGGGTAGTTACGCGCAGACCCAACATCTGTGAGCACAGCCCGAACACTGCACCACCACAGAAGACTACCAGAGGCACCTTCCATGTCTCAGGATGCCGCGTGCTTCCCCTTCCAGTCCTTCGGAGCCGACAGAATGATCAGATGAATGTGCGCTCCCCTCGTGCCTCATGACACCATGATTATCTACCCCGTCGGGTTATTCACCCTCAAACGTACGGACTGGTCCAAGCGCCTCAGTTTAATGTATTATTAGACTCTGTCTAAACATTCAATTATGCGCTTGCTCTATCTTATCGGATTCCCATTTAACTTGGCTATTCCCATTCATATTGACTTCTTATTCAAGTTACCAATTTCCTCTTGCTTATTAATTTCAATCATATAACTGAACCCATTTAAGTTTATTAATAAGCCCACAACATGTTATTCTCTAGATTGTGATCCAAGGTCTGTAATCCACAATCCCTTTATATTATTGCTTGATTTCGTCGTTACAATAACACGTTCTATCTAATATGTAATTAAGTATATCTCAATTCACATGTTTTCTGTTTAACATGTCACTCATTATTTATGATTAAATATAACTTATTTCATTTCATAAGTTTTCCTCATTCTTTCTTATTTAATCATAATTTCATCTTCTACTGTCTCTACCACTTATCGTTTTTTTACTTATTAACTTAATTCTCTTAACTATGGTTTACTAATAAGTTTCTCTTTCCATAAATATAATTTATGTTGTCCTCATCCGTAGATTTCAGATTCTCGCTCTTACAAATAACTTAATTTACAATTAAGTACAACTTACGTCATTACATAAGTTATTCCATTTTCTTTATCGTTTATTATAACCTAAGTTATAATTTCCGCTTGTCCCTATGACAAGCCTACCTATTATATAACATTCTCATTAATGTAACTTATTTATAATAGGTAATTATCATTCCCCTTTCATTCCAGTCCTTTTACTATTGTCAGTTCCATTCATTTCCGTTAATTACAATTAATGCCATTTATTTCTATCCTTTTATATTTATATATTTATATATATGCTTATGTACTAGACCTTTCACATTAAGCCTATCACTTGTGGATGCTGGATTTGCCGGGCGGTTCCGGACAGACTTCTTCCACAAGTTGACTTAACCTCGTGTTTTAGCACCGTTACATGTTTATTTACGCACTAGAACCCTCGCATTAAATTAACAACTTGTGGACGTTGGATTTGCCGGGCGATTCTGGGTATACTTCTATCACAAGTTGAATTTAATATCATGTCTAAGTGCAGTTACAGTTTTCTATTTACTGTAAATTTTTGCATGTTCATTCTTTCAAGTTTTACTGTAATCTATACTTTACATGTCATACTTAGTTTCACATTAAGTCCATTTCTAATTGCCATGTCGCATGTTTTTCCTAACATGTAATTAACTTCAATTTTAAAATGACAACATGTAATCATAAAATCAGGCAATTATTCCTTTCTAACAATTTAACATGTAACTATCACAATTCTACAGTCAAAGGTTCAAGTATAATACATCACAGGTTAACGATTAAGCGTTCAATTACATAATATGTCACAAATTATCATGTAATTAAAATTTATATGTATAAAAAACTTCTAGTGACCATTTTACACGTATATATATGCACACAACTTATTTTTCGTTTTCAAAATTCAAACGGTGCTATACCATTATTTAATTCTTGCCATGTTTCTTTGATTGCAGCCTTATTTTAAACTTTTCTCTTGTATATATATATATATATATATATATATATTTCTGCACATATATACATATATATTCTCATATACATATATACATATATTTTTCTACACTTCCTTATATATATATATCCTTATATGTACATTTATACATATTTTCTCTTTAGAACATGTGTTATTTCAGCCGTCCCCTTAAAACAAAAATATGACGTCGGCGGAAATCGAACTCTGTACCTCTTGTATGCAAGCTACATGTTCTAATCAACTGGACTACTAGGGCTATTGTTAACAAGGCTATGGTAGTTATTGTTCTTTTCTTATTTCTCTTTTTCATGTTTGTTACAATGTTTTATTTAAACCATTGCATGAATCTTTTTCTTTTATTTCTCTTTTATTATTAATGCATAATATTTGTAAATTAGTGCATGCAACATGTTTACACTACATGCAACCAATCCTTTCTTCCTTTTAATGCATGCATTACATTTTTATTTGCATTAATCTTTTCTTCTTTTAAATGTTTATGTATATGCATATATATATATATGTATATATATATATATAACATATGCATTATTTAATTGTTACAAAATGCGGGGTGTTCAAATAGTTATCAATCTAGTATCGAGATGGTACCTTTCGCAGTACTATATGATCGTCCTGTAAACCTCCATCTTGTTGGATTGAATTTGGAGATAGACTTGTCCTTGGAACATATATGAATAGAGAGGCTGCTAAGAAAGTTGATTTGATTAAAAAAAATTGAAAACAACATAGGATCGACAAAAGAGTTATGTTGATAATAGAAGGAGAGCTTTAGAATTCGTCGTTGGGGACTCAGTATTTTTGAAAGTTTCCCCCAATGCAAGGTGTCATAAGATTCGGGAAAACAGGGAAGTTAACACCACAATATATTGAACCTTTCCACATTCTTGAAAGAGTTGGACCATTGGCTTATTGAGTTCAGTTACCCGATGGTTATCAAGTATACATGATGTTTTTCTTATATCTAATCTATGAAAGTAGGTGCGTGACCCAGACAGATTATTGAAGAAGCTACTTAGAAAGACTTGGTGATTACACCAAACTTAGCAGTCAAAAGGGAACCTATAAAGAATATCGATTGAGATGAAATCAAATTGAGAAATAAGACAATAAAATTAGTCAATGTATAGTGGAGCGGAGATCCTAAAGACCGTACTTGGGAAGCTGAGGAGAATATGCAGAAATTCTATCCCAGTTGTCAAGTTGATATTCAAGCCTAACCTAATTCCTTGGTAAACTCATTTCTTCTATCTATTTCATTTCAGTTATTTCCTTCTTATTCAATTTCGAGGATGAAAATTTTTTAAGGGGGAAAGAATGTAACAATCTAGAGTTTTTGACTGCTTCGTAGTTAATTTACAACTTGGGAAATTATTATTTTTCAAGCTGAACAAATGATAACATATGTTGGTAGCTTCTGTAAATGTGTTATCTTTAGTTTTCATAGCATTTGGTAGAAACGCTACCAAATCCCTCCTTCTCCATTGTGAGATAAGTGTCAGGATGCTTGTTAATGTGCATGAAGCCTTCCATGCATGAGAGACAAGTGTCTCATATGTTGTCACCACTTAAGCCTTCTCTCCACCTATAAAAACACCCCTTCATTTCTCTTCACTCATCTCCTCTTTTATTTCCTACCTCCTCCTTCCACCATTTTCATCTCCTTCATTCCCTTCTTCCTCCCTTTAAATTGGGCCCTAGGCCTTCTGTAACGACCCAGAAAATCTGAACCAATTTAAAAATTTTAAATTGGCTAAAATAATGGATTTTAAATATTTAAAATAAATATTTTAAATAATGTCGATGAAAACTGAGTTTGAATCGACAATTGAATACGAATATAATTAATTATAATTATAAACATGGCCTGAAATGGCGCTGTAGTTTCGAAAATTGAATTCAAACTTTGTCGGACTGTATCGGGTGCAAAACAATCCGGATTTTAGTGAAACCAAAAACATTAGGATCTAATTGGTAATATCTTTCTAACGAATCCGACGAATCGAAATTTGATAACGGGAATCAAAAGATATGTCCAGTTGAAAATTCTGAATAGTCGCTATGGAATTCAGGCCCTTAAAAATGGACATTTTGCAAACGACCTCGGATTTCGACGAAACCACTTTTGTTGGATCCGCAGTTTCAAGTTATTGCTAGGTTTCAAATTTCATAATTTTTCGAATCAATATGTGAGCGTGGCAAAAGAAAACGCGTTTGACCAGTTTCAGTTGATTTTAATCGACTGGAAATTGGCCATTTTTCCAACGGTCTCAGAATTCGACGAAACTAGTTTTGTTAGGACCGTATCGTTAATACGAAGCTAGAAAATATTTTTCGAGAATTTTTCTAGTTAGTATGTGACCCCGGTAAATTGAAAAACGCGTTCAAATTCAATATATAGAGTTATATGTTGATTTCAACGGAAACTGATCGAAACAGTCAAATCAACTTACGATACATATTCCATTGTGTTCGGAATGGGGGTAATACGCTATAGACGACAGGCGGTGGGTTTCGTTTCGAGGTCGAAAATAAAAGTTGCTTTTTAGAATTAATTTAATAAATAAAATAATATATATATTTTCTTTTAAAAAACCCTCACCCCCCTTTCTCTCCTTATTTTCGCTCAGACGAATAAAAAAAAAAGGATCGACGCCCCCCCCTTTGTCGACCTCGACGCCGCCGCCTAGGGCAGGTGCCCTCTCCCCCGTGCCAACCGCCCCCCCCCCCTCTTCCTTGCTCTCGCTCCCCTCCTAACGGCGACCGCGAACCCCCCTCCCTGACCTATTCCGCCCCCCCTGAAGCATCGCGACGCCCAATTCGCGAGCCCCCCCCAGTCCGAGACCGCTGAAGCCACCGCCCTGACGACCGCCGACCCTGACGATCCCCCCTTCTTCGCAGATTACAGTAAGTTCTTTTTATTTTATTTTATTTTTATTTTAATACTGAAAATACTGATTTTTAAAAGGTTTAAAAACTGATTTTTAAAAGGTTTAAAAACTGATTTTATTTTAAGATTTAAAAAGAAAAAGATTTGAACTTTAAAAAGAAAAAGATTTGAACTTGGATAGAAAAGATCAGATTTTTAGAATAGAATAGATCAGATCTTTAAAATAGAAAAGACGGAATTTTTATTAAGTAGAAGATGTAAAATATGGTTTTTATATATTGAACATCGAAGTAAAAATATGGTTTTTATATATTGAACATCGAAGTCAAAATTCAATTTTTATATATGGAATAACGAAGTAAAAATTCGATTTTTATATATTGAATAGCATAGTAAAAATTCGATTTTTACATACGTAGAGAATACGGGCAACGAAAGCGACAAAAGGCGAGATTGGCGAAGATTTCTATAAAGGAAGAGTCGTAGTATTGGATAGCTAATCGGTGAGAATTTCTCACTCTTCAATTTCTTTTTCTAGCCATATATATATGTGTGGAAATAAAAGTGAATTGCTATATATATATATACGCCCCTCGTCCACAAACCATGAACGATATTTATTGATTGAAATTGTCATGAAAATTGATTGATAGCAAATGATTATTTGGGATTGTTTGTGGTTGATATTGATTGATTGAGGTTGAAAAATACCCGTTTGTGGTTGAGAAATATTTGGTTGAAACCACATAGGATAGTTTGTGGAAATGAAATAAATATATACATGCCGCCTGCATGCGAATTAGATGCATGATTCCCATTGTCAAAAACTGCGAGGTTTTAAGGTAGAGCGAGGAGCCGTACTAGGGACGGTCCCGGTTTTAACTACCCTGCCGTTATGCTGCCGAAATTTTGAATAATATTCGTGTGTTTGAATTATTTTCATTTGCTTAAACTATATTTATTCATTGAATAGAAAACCTTCATGTGTTGAATTGATATTCATTCGTTGATTAGAAATTCATGTGTTGAATGGTATTCGCGTTTTAAATAAAAAAAATCACATTTCTATCTATATACAGAAACTATAGAAAACCTTCGGTGTTGAATTGATATTCATTCGTTGATTAGAAATTCATGTGTTGAATGGTATTCGCGTTTTAAATATAAAAATCACATTTCTATCTATATATAGAAACTATAGAAAACCTTCATGTGTTGAATCGATATTCATTCGTTGAATTGAGATTCATGTGTTGAATGGTGTTCATATTTTGAAATAAATTGTTTGATAATAAAAATCACCTTTTATCGACTATATGAACTGTGTAAAATAATCTCGTTTTAAAAGAAATTGTTTTATGATAAAAATCCTATTTTTGTCACCTATATGAACTATATAGAAAAATAGTGTTATGAAATGAATTGTTTTACAATAAAAATCACATTTTTATTGTATGCATGTATCGTTGAAATGTGAAGTGTTAAAAATAGCCAATTGTTCAAAATAAACATATATGAGTTGAAATATTCATTAATTGGCTAATGAAATGATTTGCACCTATGTATGTAACATTAGAATGAGTGGTGTTTTTAAACCAAATAGAAATCAAATATGAATTTGAATAGAAAATGATAAATGATAAGAACTGTATATATATGTACATGCATATTCATTGAACAGGTTATAGCAAAGGGGCTAGAGAAGAGGAATAAAATTTTGTGCCCGACAAATAGGTACACATTTACTGTTTTGTTTGGGTGATGATTTTATGAGCCTATTGGCTAGCCGCTTGGCTTTTTCTTTTTGAGATTAGAAGGACCGGGAAAGTTATTTGCGGTTTCCCGATGCTCCCGGTGCAGGGGAGGTTATGGCGAAATTTTCCAAAATTTTAAGGCGTTAGTGAAATATTTGAAGTGAAAACGATATTGAAATTGTTGAATGAACTATATTTATATAATTATATAAATATAAATAAAATTAAAACGAAACGTGGCCGTGCAGTTCGCATTTTGAAACCGTGATTTCAAACAACTAGTGCGGGAAATCCGACCATTGGATTTTCCCGAAATCTCAACCATCGGGTTCGCCTTGGAAATATCTTCCCAACGGCACCAACCTTGCAAAAATCCAACGGTTGGATTGTCTGGAATGTTTAATTCAAATCTGATGAAAAACAGCGCCAGAAGCGATTATATTTATATATATATATATATAAATATAATTATATATTTAATCGAATAACGACACTGCAGTTCGTATTTTGAAATCGAAAATTCAAACGATTGTACCGGGAGATCCGACCGTCGGATTTTCCCGAAACTGAAACCGTTGGATTCGTTTTGAAAAGACCTTTCTAATGATGTAAATTTTGTGAAGATCCAACGGTTAGATTTTCAGATATGTGTAAATCAAATCTGAAGAAAAACAGCGCCACGGCCGCTTTATGGCCCGAAGCGTCGTTTTGAATAAATTAGCTATTTTAAAATAAATAAAAATAGCGATAAATAGTTATAAAATATCATAAGCGATATGGAATGGAAATAAATTGAATTTTCTCGATTTATGTGGCTTTTGATGGTTGAATGTGTTTGGTGTGAAAATTACATTAAAGAACAAGATTGGCGTTGTCGAATAATTTAACCATTGAAGTAAATTGATTTGAAATTCTAAATATACGTGAATTATTTGAGAAGGCCAAGTTAATTCTCATTTCAAATAATTGACCGACGATTGAAAGTCGAAGATGAAGACGATGGTCGAAGACCGGAGATCTTCACCTCGTTTGGATGGTAACCGAGGTCCTGATTGGGAGGCATCCCGAAATATGGATAATGAGTGGTGATCGTCCATACGTACGTGGTGATCGAAGGGTTTGCGAGGTATTTAGTGCCTCCGGTTTCGTTCAGACCCAGAACGGACTCGTAGATGGACTGTGTGTCTGACATTGGATTTTATTCTGTGTTGATTGATCTCTATTAAATATACATCTGTTTGGCGGCGGAGAATTTATTCTTTTGCTTAACGCCCTTCTCTGAAACGCACGAGCTCAGAGGTTGTATATCGATGGACATCAGTCGCATGGCTTGAATTGCTAGTGTGGCATGCCTAAGTGGCAAATGATCAGGGCTTCTGTTGAAAAGCAAAGTCTTGTGGTGATGATCAAAGCACCGCCTGTGTGGCGTAGCTTTGTGTATAACGTAAATTCGCGAGCCTCACACCCCAGTATGAACCAGAAACGGGAGAAGGACCTCAGGGAGGGCATGCGTTTCTTTCTAGCTAGGGTGGTGTCAGTGACCTACCAGCCCTGACATTTATATACTTTTCACCTGTGTGGTTGTTGCTGTTGCGAGGCGCCTCGGATATATCGGTCGATCCGGGACCGATGGAGCCATTCGTTGGCTCGTTTGCGCCCCATAGGGCGGGGGGACGTATTGTTCAGGTATAATAATCCACATCGGTGGACCAGCCCTGACGATCCAGGGGGCAGTTGCGGCTGTTCCTGAGACATGGTAGGCTAGATTGTCTCGAATTCGGTAAGGACTATCTTTTGCCTTGGTTCATGACGGAAATCCAATTTCCAAATACGACATCGTGCGGTTTTGATTGTATATATATGTGGCGACATGATATATGGTACCCATGCCGTCTATGATTGATAGTTATGATTGAAATTGTTTTGAAACATATAAACACTAGTCATAATATCAAATGCTTTTGTTTTATTCGTATCAATCATATTTTGGCCATTATAAGGTAAAACTCTATCCTCCGGTTTGCGTTGCATTGTGTGATGGGAACTGAGTCTTATAATGGCTTCATTTTTATAAAATGCATTGCGTTGTTTTAAAAGAAAGATTTGTTTTAAAGCACTGGCAATCCAATGGAGTAAACCCGTTCCACGAAAGTGGCGTGGTCCTGTGATTCGCCATATTATATATGTGTTGAATAGATTTCTCATACCAGTCCCATGACTGACTCGTAGTTTGTTGCACTTTCAAACTCGGGTGCCCCTTTTTTACATTGGCAGCCTTGTATTCAGGTTTAGTTGGTTCTTTCTGGATAGCTGGAGCTGAAGATGGATTCTATCATTTATCTCTTTTTATGCTGTTCAGCTCCTATTGTACATATTTTGTTTATTTCCGCTGTAGACATTTATGTATAGCTGAACTGTATTTGTACTAAGTAAGATCCTGTATACTGTGTAACTCTGATGATTATTTTTTATCCAGTATATTCTATTGTTCATTATCTGGTGTAATTATTTAATTTTTGTTC